>CM008284.1:28212797-28233950 GCA_002319775.1 Fagopyrum tataricum
AGCTGACAGGCAGATAGAGTTGGTGCAGACTCTGTTCAGAGATTTGGCACAGCACTGGTGGAGGTCAATACGGAGTCAGGTTCTCAGTTATGACCAGATGAGGACCATGATTAGAGAGTGTTTCTGCCCTACCTCATTGAGGAGAGAGAAACTGCGCGACTTTGTTGAGGCTGGATTTGATGATGTACCAGTCTCAGAGGCCATCAGGAGGTTTCAGGAGGAGCTGGCTTTACTGGGTCCAGCTGCATCTCCTGCTGATCAACATGTTTATCTTTTCTCTCGACGATTGAGGGATGGTACCCGAGCCTATATGACGGGTTTTCACTGTGAGTCCTTGATGGACTATCAGGACAGATCTGCAGATTATGGGAGAGAGAGAGTTGGGCAGATGAGAG
Source organism: Fagopyrum tataricum (assembly GCA_002319775.1). Taxonomy (NCBI): domain Eukaryota; kingdom Viridiplantae; phylum Streptophyta; class Magnoliopsida; order Caryophyllales; family Polygonaceae; genus Fagopyrum; species Fagopyrum tataricum. Next base: position 28,213,193 of record CM008284.1, read on the forward strand.
CTTCTCAGGCCGGAGGGTCTGAGAAGAGACAGCGTACTAGGCAGGTCAGTGGTACTACTAGAGCAGTGTTGGGCGTGGTCAGACACGCCAGGGTCGTTCTGTATCTGCACCAGCTACAAAGAAGGGACGACAATGTATAACTGTGGTGATCCAGGACATATGAGGCCAGAGTGCACGAGGCCATTAGTGACGTGTTTTACTTGTGGTAGACAGGGTCATAGAGCCGTTTACTGCCGCCAGGGCGGAACTGCATCTTAGCAGGGTTCTTCTCCTGCCAGTGTAGCGGGAGTTGGGCAGAGGCCACCTCAGCAGCAACAGACCCAGGGACAACAGAGAGTCCCAGATCGCCCTACGACTCAGGGATCTACTCCTGCGCCGAGTAGAGGCAGAGGTCATGGTGGGAGCACCACTGATACCAGAGGGCCACAGGGCCGAGTCTTTGAGCTGAGGAGTGCAGAGGAGCCAACTGCACCTACTACTACAGGTACCATTCTGATTCATGGTTCACCTGTTAGAGTTTTATTTGATATTGGTGCTACGCACTCTTTTATTTCTGATGCCTGTGTAGAGCGTCTTGGTTTAGATACAGTTGAGGGGATGCCCTTTATTATAGGGTTACCCGATGGAGGTAGGGTCAGAGGTACCCGTGGGATTCACGGTTGTCCCAATTCTGTAGGGACCCATGTGTTACTAGTTGACTTCTTTGTCATGCCATTAGAGCATGAAGAAGTCATTATAGGTATGGATTGGATGGATAGACATTCTGCAGTCTTAGATGTAGGTAGGAGGATTGTTACCATATCTACCGAGCTAGGCCAGATAGAGGTTTTCCGAGGTTGGGACCTTGGAAAGACAGGCACAGTTATCAGCGCTATACGGGCAGCTAGATTGATTGCACATGGTTGCGAGGCCTTCTGGTGTTATGCCATGAAGGAGGAGGAGAGTCCAGTTGTAGAGGACATCCCAGTTGTTTGTGAGTTCACAGATGTTTTTGCTGAGCCGTCCAGCTTGCCGCCTCAGAGGAGTGTGGATTTTGGGATTGAGTTAGAGCCTGGTACGATACCCATCTCGAAGGCCCCATACCGGATGACGCCTATTGAGATGCTGGAGCTGAAGAAGCAACTTGAAGAGTTGGCCGAGAAGGGCTTTATTCGCTCTAGCCTGTCCCCATGGGGAGCACCTGTCCTCTTCGTACGGAAGAAAGACGGATCACTGAGGTTATGTATAGATTACAGAGAGCTGAACAAGGTGACCATCAAGAACAAGTATCCATTGCCTCGTATTGATGATTTGTTAGATCAGCTACAGGGAGCGACTGTATTTTCCAGGATTGACCTGCGCTCACGATATCACCAGCAGAGGGTGAGAGAGCAGGATGTACACAGGATAGTATTCCGGACCAGATATGGCCACTACGAGTTTGTAGTGATGCCTTTTGGGCTTACGAATACCCCATCAGTTTTTATGGAGTTGATGAACAGTATCTTCATCGACTTCCTGAATCAGTTTGTGGTGGTCTTTATAGATGACATTCTAGTATACTCTCGCAGTGGAGAGGAGCATGCAGGACATCTGCGGACTGTATTGTAGGTTTTGCGGGATAGAGAACTTTATGTTAAGTTCTCTAAGTGTGAGTTTTGGATGCCAGAGGTAGCATTCCTGGGTCATGTGGTTTCAGCTGAAGGGATCAAGGTGGATCCAGCGAAGATAGAGGCAGTAGCAGCTTGGACGACACCGATGAACGTCAAGGAAGTACGTAGTTTCCTTGGCCTAGCCGGTTATTATAAACGCTTTGTGGAGGGATTTTCTGTGATTGCCCGTCCACTGACGAGTTTGCTGAGGAAGACTACCAAATTTGTGTGGTCTGATCAATGTATGCAGTGTTTTGGGGAACTGAAGAGACTTCTGACTTCTGCTCCTATTTTGGCACAGCTAGAGGGTACAGAGGATTTTGTGGTATACAGTGATGCATCCAAGCTAGGGTTGGGATGTGTATTGATGCAACGGGGCAGAGTGATAGCATATGCATCTCGGCAGCTGAAGACGTATGAGGAGAACTACACATTCAAACATCATCCTATGATCAACATACATCTAAACCTAAGCTCAAGGGAAGAAAGACAAGAAAGAAAGGAAGGAAGGAGAAGCAAGGAGCTCACCTCCACTGCTGTGATCACCCAAGGAAGTACAGAACAAACTCTCAGCTGGCCTCTGAAGCTCAGCAACATACACACCACAACCAGCAACACCAAACTCAAGCACAACTTCAAGAGAAACTCAAGCAAGATTAAGGGAAGGGATGAAGAAGCAAGAAGGACGTAATGAGGGCTGGAGTGGAATGAGAAATGGAATGAAACCCTTGCTCGGCAAGGTAAGAGAAGAAACGAAGTGGAAGGTAAAGCACAGGTCAAGGAGTCAACAAAACCGGCTGCAGCCGCCGTAAACCGCAGGGGCGGATCACAGGGCCGCAGGGGCGGGAACCCACAAGGGCAGCATAAGTGCCCGCGGGTGCGGTAAGGCCAATCTCGGCCAAAGCCAATCTCGGCTATGGTCCGAACTCGGTCCGACAGAAAGGGCTCTCACACACTATTGGGTTGGATGTATATTACTCAAAATAATAGAACAAAAAGGAAAGAAAAGATCTCTATGGTTTTACCTCAAAATTCTTATCTTTTAGGGTATCAATTTAAATTAACCACCTTGAAAACATATATTGTGTCCGTTTGATAGATAACATGAGATTATTTGGAAGATTATAATTCTATAATTTTATGTAATCTTCGAAATAAATCCATAATTTAATCCTTATCGAACGGATTATTGATAAAATTGTTGTCATAAACTAACATAGCTTTTGGTCAATATAGAGAAAATTATAAAAAAATTTGATACCCTAAAAATTATAAAAATATTTCTTATAAAAAATTATAAAAATTATAAAAATATTTTATATTAGTGACATTTAAATAATACACCTAGGATTTTTTTTATACAATATTCCTTATAAAAAATTATAAAAATATTTTACAATGATAAATAATGTGGTAATTTGTATCTCCGGCTGTGTTCAAAACCCTCAAATCCTTTATCAATTTGAATTTGAATGTGTGATAGTTGATACATTGAATTTAATATTGAACAATGATGATATACATTAATATATGGTACTATACTAATATTATACATGCTTACATTATAATCTTTGAACAATTTAAATGTCTAGATGTTGAAAAAAAGATCTTTGAATTAAAATTGTTGTTTAATTAAGATTATATATTTAAAGCATTAAACATGTCTTTATTGTTGACATTAAAATTCATATTTATATATAGTAAATGAGAGTTGGCGGACTTGAATAAGGAATTATGCATTGAAACTTTTTTCTAAAATAGATTTGAATTTGAATTGTTACTTAATTAGAAGTTGTGATAGATACAATTTTTTAAATGTTTTAGGATTAAATATATATTCAATGCACATAAAGTAAATATTATTGACATATACTTATTTAAATTAAAATAGATTGCACCTCAATCCAACCAAAAGAAAGTACAAGTGAGTAAAATGATAAAAAGAAGAAAAGAAGCCATAGAAGGAAAAATAAAAGCTTTAAACTCTAAGAGGCTAACCCATTTTAAGTGGCATCGCCGTCTATAACCTGTTTTGCCACACATTTAAGGATGTCCTGCTCTTCATCTTGTGTGTCAAGAGAGTCTCGGTCAACTCCTACAATCCAATATTTCCACCTCTTCATTTCTATTGTGTTTATACTCTTTCTAATTTTCAGGCTCATTAGAAGAATGATACAAATCATAAGGAATATATGTGGTGACGATGATGACCTGCAATTGCTTCCAAAACTTTGTTTATCTAGTATTCTGGATAAATGGAATCAGATCCGATTGCATGAGTCGTTGCTTGTGAAGCTTTTGCCTTCGAATTCACCTAAATGGGATAATTTGTATACCTCTGATGTACTGAAGTTGGAAAGACTCGGGTCGATTGATTCTAGTGATTTGGATGTAAAGAGGAAGAAGAAGAGGGGGAAGAAGAGGAAGAGTAAGCAAGTTGTGTTGAATTCTGAGGATTTGAAAGTAGAAGAGGTGGTGGAATCGGGTGATGTGAAGGTGGACGAGGAAGAGGAATTAGGGTTTAAGAAGATGACTAAGGAGGATTTGGTTTGTTTTCATCCGGTTACATCTTCAACCAGTGCGACTCAAAGGAAGATTAGGCAGCATTATGATCAACTTGTCCAATCTCATGAGTCCAAAAAGTTGACCTTCGCTGAGGTTATCTATTTCTCTCTTTTTATATTTTGCGGTTATTGATTAGTTTATTCAACTACTATTTTCATGGTCCTCTTGCTTTTATCTTTGATATTTGAAGTTGACAAATAACGTTGCTGAAATTTGTGTTTTGAATGTGCTTGATATGTATGTATTGACTTCCCTCTTATAAGTTGTTGGCATTTATTCTATTAATTGTTGAATTTAGTTTCTCATCATTCATATTCATATAGGAACCATTAATTTTAGGCTTCATTTTTCATGTTTTTAGTTTAGTTATTGAACTTTTTTAGAAAACTAATTGGTGTATGCTGGTATTATTATATCCGGAGGTTAGTTCAACCCTTTTCAATTATGTTATTATGACTTGAATAGAAGAGTTGTTGTTTGTATAGGGTACACCACAAATCTCTTATAAATCCATGTTAAATCACTCTCACTATCAAAGTTGATGATGGGTATGCATACTTCAAATTATGGCGTGTTATATAGTATATGTCAATATGTCTTTTGTATGTCATTTGATAATTTTCACCATTATGTTTTGTATGTTCATTCTAAAACTAAAAATCATTTTGTGATTGTATTCTTTCAAGCTATAATGAAAAGGTGCAATTTCAGCATGTTTTGTATGTTCATTCTAAATGTAAAAATCTTGTTGTGGTTGTATTCTTTTGATCTGTAATGGAAATGTGCAATATGTGTGACGTTATTGGATATATTATGATCTATTGGTCAATGTTTTTTTTCTTAGAAAACAAATTTATTAACTATGGTTTATAGACTCTACAAATTAATGGAATATTTTCATTCAAACTTGTATAGTTAGTATTTTTTATATGGATGCTTTAAATTTATATATGTCCCCTTCTCTCTATCGCCGTCATCAAGCTAAAAATATTTATTTATATCAAATGAAAATGCTATGATCGTAACTTAAATCGACACCCTTTGATATCTACACAAATAGGTGACATATTATTGGAACTTAGATAAAATAAACTAAATGAAAATGAAAGAACTTTATTGATAAACCAAATCGATTATGGAAATAAGAAGAAACAAATGAGTTTGCATGTCATTGTTGTAATAACTGTACCACCAACTCACTTTGGGTTATTTGTACACATTTAATCCTAACAAATTATTGAATTGTCCCTAACACTTAAATTTTAAACTCGGTTCATTTATCTGTCTACATATATGTTTCTTTGATTGTTAACCATCAAGTTACTAACCAAAAGGTTTGAGCCACATTTTGCATTAAGATTGCATGTTCAAAAGTTAGAACTATTCCTAAACACAATTTTCTTCTATTGAATGCAGGTCGACCACTTTGTCAATTGTCTGGCCGAAGCTCGGACAGAATTTCAACAAAAGTATGTTTTTCTAATTCTTCATTTTCAAACACACTTCAACAAAAGTATTTTTATAATCATTATTTTATGCTTCATATTGTATAAGTTGTTTCTTTGTTAATTTGGAGAATTCCAGTAGATAACTGAATAAGATATTCTTCTACTTCAACCTTTCAAAATATTTTCTTCTTTTACATAAATTTAAACTGTTGAAGTTTCTATGTTCATTAGTCCTTGATATTGGTTTTTTTTCTTAGTTTATTGACTTATGATCTTCAATTTGTCATTTACTTGTACAGGTTAGAGATGATACAACGCAAATTAACAATAACAAAAGGCTTACTGATAAGAGCAGACAAGTCATCATTTGATCGTATCCGAAAGCAGGTTTGATAGAAAGAACTTAATCAGAATTTCAGTTGTACTACTATTACAATTTTTTACTATGTTCGCTAATTTGAAATACTTATTAATAAAACGATATGCAGTTAGACAAGCTTGAGTTAGAGCATAAAAGATTGGACGAAGATGCTTTTGTTTATAATTGGGTTGAACATCAACTTAAACTCTCTCTTGAATACAAAAAGGTGACATTTCATTATCTCATCCAAATTGTATTTTGGTTTCATCATTTTCTATGTGTTCTTCTCATACGCTTAACGAATTGGGAGAAGTGAAAAACACACCACCTTCTTTGTTCGTGCTCTCTTCCATAGCCTCGTGAAACTCAGTCCTTTTATATATAGCATAATGTTGGGCTTGGAGTTGGTATAATCATCATTTTTAATGGCAATTGTGAAATGATAATTTGGTAGGAACAAAGAAACTATTAGAAGACACATCTTGATTTCTTACAAGTAGGATCATTTTTTTAATCTAATGTCATACTTTACCAAACCTGCATATTATGTTTAATATAAACCTTTCCAATCATTTTTGTATCACGGATACCCCAAAGGGGCATCATTTTCCATTTCTTTGTAAACACAAAACACGAATCCATATATAATAATGGTAATATCCATTTCCATGCAAAATAACCAAAAGCATGAAGATCAAATTATCTAGTAGTTTGTGTTACAATGATTATCCAATAGTGAATTTGGGAAAATAGTACAAAGAGTGCCTCTAATTTTTCTTAAAATTTGTTAGATGATTGATAGTGGTGCTTCCATGGAAGAAACAAAGGCCAAACCGGATGAAGTGCCAGAATACGATGATGACGACTTCACAGATATTTCATTTGAAGAGTTGTTAGAACAAGAGAAGAAAGATTCTTTTTGGTAATATTCATTTTTAATCCCAAGTGATGTGTTAGTTACCACTCCAAATGTGCTTCAATGCTCACATGTAGGTTTTCTTTTGTTGAACAACAGGCAAAAGCACGGAATGATGAGATCGACATCGCCTCCAACATGATAGCCTGATCTTTCAACCTGACAGTAGCTACATGTGTTCACAATTGATTGTCCTTGCAAGAACAATAATTTTGTTGTAATGTGAGCATCTTGAATTTTGTTTTTGAATCTCTTTCACAAAATGCTTGCTAGGAGCAATTAGTAGGCATTAGAAGAATGAATTGTGATTAACGCTTATAAATTATAGGGAAACTTGTCCACTATTGGGTTGGATGTATGTTATTTAGAACAATAGCACAAAAAGAAAATAAGAGATTGATATGGTTTTACCTCATAATTCTTATCTTATAGGATGTCACTTTAAACAAATCACCTTTAAGACATATATTGGGTTCGTTCAATAGACAACATGAGATTATTTGGAAGAATATAATTATATAATTTCATGTAATCTTCAAAATAACTATATAATTCAATCCATATCAAATGGACCATTGGTAAAATTGTTGTTACAAACTAACACCAAACACTAAAAAAAAACCTTGTATTTGGTCAATATATTGAAAAAGAAACCGATTTTCCACCAAAAATTTAATATAATAAAAATGATTGACTAATTAATTTATTTTTTCAAAATTAAATTACATGTGGTCATTGTTATATTTTTTACTAGTGCCATTTCAATGTTATACCTGGGATATTTTTACAAAATTTTCTTAAAAATTATGATTTTTTTACAATGAGAATTAAAGTGATAATTTGAATTTGTGGCGGTGTTAAAAATCCTCAAACCATTGATCAATTTGAATTTGTGATAGTTGATACAAGGAACTTGACATTCAACACTGATGATATACATTCATATATGTTACTATACTCCTAATACTATATGTGCAATGTAGATATTTGTGAATTATTGGTTTGTGTGCGTATGTTCATTTGTCGTCACCCGCTTCATGTCTTAGACCCGCCGGATATGAAAAATTAATATGGTATCAGAGAGAGGTTCGTGCAGATCTAATTTCATGTGTTTGAGTTGTGGTTAGCGAACATATAATATCCGCCCGTGTTTTGGCTCAACCCGTTTGGCCAAGAAAGCCTTAAGGCTTGTGTCAAGTGTCAACTAGACCAGACTAGTTACACTTAAAGGGGAGTGTTGGGATGTGTGGATTATTGTCCTACATCGACTATAATAAGTAATGTGAACCTAACATATAAGTCCTAGGACTACTTCTCCTATTGTCAATTAATTTTAGGATGGAACCCCGAAGGCTTGTGTACATAGGTTCACATTGTGTGCATCCCCCCCCACGTGTCTTATATTGTAATATCGGAAAATTTTATTTTCGGGATACGCGGTGATCGGGTTCAACCGAACCAAAACGATTTCCACTTTGATTTTTTTCATTTCATGTGATTATAGCCAAAATTCCCTCCTCTCCTAGTCTCTTTCTTTTATCATTTTATATGGGTATGTTTACCCTTAGTAGCCAAACAATGCCTAATATTACCCTAACCTTATCCTTTCCCCATACCTCTTATATTAACTAGCTTCCAAAAGAGAAGTGATGCAGGAGCATCTCCGGACCTAGCCCGATTGGAGGCCATGATCATGGAACCTAGGAGGCATGGAGTGAAGATCACTCTAAGGAGGAGAAGAGGAAGAATTAAAGACGTTCCTCAAAGAGAGAGGAGATCATTCATGAATTAATTGTGAAAACCATTTCCGAAAATGCAATGAAGACCATTGATTGGAGATGGAAGATATCCAATTGATCTCATATGAAAGTAGACAAATGCTGTTGAGATTTGTATGGAAATGGTTGAGATTCACGTGGAAGGGATGAAGCCATGCACGTCCATGGATGATCACATATGCATGGGCAAGGAGGAGAGTTCGAAAGGAGTTGTGTGGATCCTATTCAAAGTTGGACGTTTTCCCTTCTAGTTGGGCCTATTTTATTGGTTAAATTAAGCTTTAATAAGATCTATTATTTCAGCCCTTAGATTCTTTTAATTATGGGCTTGTTTTTAGTTGTTTTGTTTCATGCGCTTTTTAGATTAGATTTTAGCCCTTAGTTTGATCTTAGCTTTTCTTTTGCTTGGGCTTTAGGATAAGATCCACATCCCATAGTTTGATCTTATCTCTTTAGAAACCCTAGTTGCTAGGAGGACGCCTAGTTGCCTATATAAGGCATTCCTGACTGAACGTTTTACTCACTTCAATCATTTATAAAAACACAAGATACTTTTTAGTATTTTCTCTCTTGTGGAATCGAGAACGAATGGGTGAATTCATACTCAAATAGAGCAAGTGGATTCTCGTTCGCCAAGCAGCTTTGACTATTTTGAGTTGTGTCACTTGAATTGGCAAGTTGGTGCTCTTAATCATCTTCAAGCAACTTCTCGTGCTTTGGGGACAATCTTCTTCCCCTCTGTATGGGGTTATAGCGGAAGGGTTCTTCAATCATTCCTGGTTCTGTGTTAGGGCCTTAGTTTCCCTAGTGTGCTCCATGTTTCTTCAAGAGTTCAATAAGATCTATCCAACTACCAATCTTTCCCCATCATTGGATCAATTGCTCGTTTCTTCATCATATTCACGCCTTGTCCATTCTTCGTTCGAGTCTTGGTGTCAAAAGATCAGGCCAACCACACGGCTAATCCCCGTCTCAAAGTGGTATCAGATATGCGTTAATCGACACCAATCCATCAATAAAAATCAATAAAAAAAAAACTTCAAGATCCGTCAAGGAGTTCTACACAAAAAGAGACCGGAGAAGATTACTGCAACTGTTAGTCCTACTATCGTTTCTTTTATGTCTTTCAATTTCGGATTTAATTTCTTGGAAAAGATTAAATTGCGTCATGTTCATCACCCATACCTTCAGCGAAGATTCATTATTTTCTTGTTCTTGATCGGAAAACTCATCCCACAAGAACCAAGATCGAATTTCCAACAAATCGGTTGCATCAAAAGTCCGATTTTCGTGCAATTGGATCAAGATTCACATGTAAACCCCACCATCCGCCACCTCACCACCCTAGTCCTGCTTCCACCACCTCCTGTTGTCACCAGCCCCACCGGATTCTCGCCGGAACCCTAACCCTCCAAAACCGTCCGAAACCCTACAACAACCACCTACCTAGTTCGCAAACCCTCGCCCCCTTGAACCAGCCCGCTCCCGACCTGGTTCGATCTGAACCCCAACCCCTACCCTTGGTCCGGTCTGGCCCACGTCAGATTGTACCCGAACCACCTTGCAGACCGAACCGTTCAGTCTTGGTTCGAACATTCCCAGCCGATTCTTGAACGGAATTGTGTCAAGGACTATGCCAGAAAGATAAACTTGTCTCCTGAGAGTCGAGCCGCATCAGTCCAGTCCTAATCGGACCCATATCTACTCGAGCCGTCGTCGGGAGCTGCTTGCCACCACCTCTTCTTGGTTGAAACCCTAAGTCCAGTCCTAATCGGACCCATTTGTATCATCTTGTATATAGTTCGTTTTTAAATTTAGTCAAAAAAAAGAGAAAGGGGATTTGAGTCAGATTACAAAAAAAAAGAGTATAGAAGATCTAATTTTCATTTACAGTTGTTCCTATATATCTTTATAGTTGCCTGACTGTTCCGAAGCTCAGAGTTGCCCACATACTTTTCGGAATTCCGTTTCTCATCGTCTGTACATATTGAGTTGTTAGCTACATTTGTGGGAGCTCTCTTGTCAGCTACTTCCACTAATGTATTATTGTTTCTTTATCTATTTTTGCTTAGAAAAAGGAAGTCTATATATTTCATTCTTAGTTCCTTAGGAAGGGTACGTTATTTTTTGCTTCAAATTGAACATTGTATTTGCATTCACAAAATCAATCAGAGAAAGAGAGCTTTGGTTGGCATTGTAGTTGTTGCTTGGTCGATTTTTGTTTGTGTCAATCCATCAGAATTGGTGCGTCGAGCCTTCACGAGTCCCTCCTTGTGTTAGTTCCGTTGAGAGCAAGTGTAAGGTTGTATTGGGGTTGGGTCATAGACATTCACGAGCCGGGGGTCTTGACTACTTAGCTAAGGTTCTTCATCGTTGGTCTATTGGTTCTACTTAACGTCTTCCCTTTCCCTTCCATCCTCACGTCAAGCCATCATCCATCTCCGTTTCCTACCTGATTTGGGATCATTGTACCTAGATCGGCTAACCCACGGTTCTTTTCCCGTATCAGTTGGTATCATAGCTCAGTTGATACAATTGATCATTTACATTCATTTTTTTTTCTACCTTTCAATTATTGCTTGACTAATTGTGAATTTGACTTGTGCTTGAAGTGATCAAAGCCAAAGGCTTCTTTTGGCCGGCCATCATCTAGAGGAGGGTTGATTCTCAAAAAAAAAAAAAAAAAAAAAAAATGCACCTTGCCTTACAACAAGAAAGTTTCGGCAGCCTCGGTCGAGATTCCCAAATTTCGCCCGGAATTTTCAACAGTCTCGGTCGAGATTTCAAAATCTCGCCCGGAATTTTCAGTAACCTCGGCCGAGATTCCCAAATCTCGCCCGGGATTATCAGTTTTTCTCCTCTCCCAAAAGTCTCTAGTCAAAGTACAAGAGACCGTTCCAATTTAAAAAAAAAAAAACAAAACAAAACAAAACAAAACAAAACAAACAAACACTACCATTGCCGGTCCATCTACTAGTCCATCACCAAGCACAAGGAAAGGTTCCCTCTTAGTGAGTAATCCCTCCTTCAAGTCTCGATTCATCACAATCCCAAAAGTCAATACTCCACTTTGGGGTGTCTTGATCCATTTCCAACTCTAACATCAGTTCCGGCGTTCTAGTCCAAGGAGTTACTAAGAAGGTTCGAACTCGTGATCCTAAGGTGTTGATCCTTACAAACCGAACCACAAGCGTGGCAATACCAACAAGAGAGTGAGAGATACACAAGCGAGGTTATTTTTCACTAACCTAATCATTTCATTGTTTGTCTACTTTGAGCATGTCTAGGTCCCGAAGCCCAAGCAAGGCTAGCAGCGAGACCGTCACGCGCGAGATGTTCGACCTATTGAATAAGCTGTCCGATTCCGTAGCTAGCCTATCCAAACGGATGGAAACTATGGAAGCCCGAACCCCACCGCCTCGGACGCCACCCATGAGAAGCACCTATGAGTTTGGCGGACCCTCTCACGTGACTAGAGAGACGGGTCATCAAGGGCAAGGTAATAGACACTCCGACGCCTTTCCTAATGCATCTAACGTCCCACCTTTTGTTGATGATTTTCAGCGTCGAAATGAAGGATTACTCACGACAATACCAACCGCCGAGGCAAGGAAGAGAACGGGAGAATGCTCGGCCCTACCAAGAACAAGATGGACTTGGCAAGGTTAAAATCAAGATCCCCGCCTTTAAAGGAAAGTGTGATCCCGACGTCTACATGGAGTGGGAGACTAAGGTTGAACAAATCTGGTTGTGTCACAACTTCAGCGACCATAAGAAGGTTCAACTAGCCGCCCTAGAGTTCCAAGGTTATGCTTTGGTGTGGTGGGATCACGTGGTTAAGGAGAGAGTGAGAACATTAGACCCTCAAATCACTACATGGGAGCACATGAAGGCACTCATGAGATCAAGGTTCGTCCCTCCCCACTACACCCGAGAGCTTCGGCAACGATTGGAAAATTTGAGACAAGGCTCTCTTAGCGCTGAGGAAGCTTATACCAACATGCAAGTCGCTATGGTGAAGGCCAACGTTCTAGAAGATGAAGAAAACACAATGGCTAGGTATCTTCGCATTCTTAACTCTAATTTGGCTAATGAAGTTGATATGTATCCCTACAGTACCATGGAGCAATTGCTACACTTAGCAATCAAGGTGGAAAGGAAGACTAAGTTGCGGAATCGAGAGCCCAAACCGACCTATAGCACGTCCAATGCTTGGAAATCACAAGGGAGCCGGCTGTCTAGTCAAAGTAGGGATCAAGGAGGCCATAAGGAGGAGAGGAAACCGGCGCCTATGGGGCAAGAATGCCAAAGAAGAGCTACTACACCTTCCACTACACCACGACCCTTGAATGAGTCTTCAAGTGGTCCCCGAGGGAGTATTTCTAACTCTAACTCTAGAACGAGGGGCATTGTGTGCTTTAAATGCCAAGGTAGAGGACACATGAGTAGGGAATGTCCTAATAGACGCACTTTGATCATAAATCATCTAGGGCAATATGAAAGTGAAGATGACTTGGATTGTGATAATGAAAATGCACTAATTGATGATCATGAGCTAAATGAAAGTGATGATTCAATTGAGTATGAGCATGGTGAATCATTGATAACTAGGAGAACTTTGCATGTCCAACTAGCATCTTGTGAGGATAATCAACGTGAAAAGCTTTTTCATACAAGATGTAGCATTAAAGGAAAGGTGTGTAATGTGATAATTGATGGAGGAAGATGTTGCAACATAGCTAGCCCTGAAATGGTTAATAAATTGCAACTTTCTACATTTTATCACCCTAGACCATATAAGTTACATTGGATGAATGAGTGTGGGGAACTTAAGGTCAATAAGCAAGCTAGGGTCAATATAACATTAGGATCATATGAGGATATCATTGTATGTGATGTTGTGCCCATGAATGCTTGTCACTTGTTGCTTGGCCGTCCATGGCAATATGATAGGAAGGTTGTGCATGATGGTTTTTCTAACAAATATAGTTTTGAGTATAAAGGTAAAACTTTAAAACTTAAGCCTATGACACCCTTACAAATAGCCGAATATTATGAGAACAAGAGGATAGATCAAGAAGCCTCTCAAAAATCTAAAAATTCACGGCCTAAGTGTAAGGAAGATAAAACCCATCAAACTCTTTTAGTCCAACCAAGAAGTAGCTACTTTGAGTCTAGGAATGAATATGTGACTAATTATGCTTCTACGGACGTCCTAATGATGAGTTTGTGTAAGTCTTTAGTGACGGTAACCAAGGAAGCCAAAACTCAACTCCCTAGCTCTATCCAAAGGCTATTAGACGAGTTTGAGGACGTCTTTCCTGAGGAGATTCCTGCTGGCTTGCCGCCCATTAGGGGCATTGAACACCAAATAGATTTAATCCCCGGAGCCACTCTTCCCAATAGACTGGCCTACAGGATGAACCCTAAGGAAGCCCAAGAAATTCAAAACCAGGTTCAAGACTTGCTAGATAAGGGGTATGTTAGGAAAATCTTAAGTCCTTGTGCCGTCCCCGTCCTCTTAGTACCCAAGAAAGATAATACTTGGAGAATGTGCATTGATTGTAGAGCAATCAATAACATTACTCAAGTATAGGCACCCCATCCCACGTCTAGATGACATGCTTGATGAGCTACATGGAGCCACAATCTTTATTAAGATTGACCTTAGGAGTGGCTACCATCAAATTAGAATGAGGGAAGGGGATGAGTGGAAAACGGCTTTTAAAACCATGTTTGGTCTTTATGAGTGGTTAGTAATGCCTTTTGGACTAACTAATGCTCCTAGTACTTTCATGAGATTGATGAATCATATTTTGAGACCTTACATTGGTTTGTTTGTTGTGGTGTATTTTGATGACATTCTTATCCATAGTAAGTCATTAAAAGAACATGAAGATCATTTGAGAGATGTGCTTGCTACATTGCGTATGGAATACTTGTATGCTAATATGAAAAAGTGTGATTTCTATGCTAACCGAGTTTTTTCTTCTTCTTGGATTTGTAGTAAGTGTCAATGGCTTACAAGTGGATGAGGAAAAGATCAAAGCCATCAATGAATGGCCTACCCCTCGATCGGTTGGTGATGTAAGGAGTTTCCATGGCTTAGCTACCTTCTATAGAAGATTTGTGAAGGATTTTAGCACCATTGCCGCACCGCTCACGGCTTTGACCAAAAAGAAGGTTCCATTTGAGTGGAATGAACCTCAACAAAGAGCATTTGAGGAACTAAAGAATCGGCTCACCCAAGCACCAGTCCTAGCTCTACCGGACTTCACTAAGCCTTTTGAGGTTGAGTGTGACGCGTCCGGCATAGGCATTAGAGGCGTCCTCATGCAGGAAGGTAAGCCTCTAGCTTTCTTTAGTGAAAAATTGTGGGGTGCATGCTTAAATTATTCCACATATGATAAAGAATTGTATGCCTTGTTTAGAGTGCTCAAAACGTGACAACATTATCTTTGGCCCCAAGAATTTGTTTTGAAAACAGATCATGATTCACTTAGACACTTTAGGAGCCAAGATAAGCTAGATAGGAGGCATGGTAGATGGATGGAATTCATTGAAACTTTTCCGTACATTATCAAGTATAAGAAGGGAAAAGATAATGTAGTGGCGGATGCCTTATCTAGGAGATACACTTTGATCACCACTTTGGATTCTAGGATGTTAGGTTTCACTTACATTAAGGAATTATATGTGGATGATGCTGATTTTGGGGAGATATTTCGTAGATGTACTACACAAGGGCCTTATGGTAAGTACTTTTTGTTTGAGGGATTTTTGTTTAAAGTGGATAAGGTTTGCATACCTAGATGTTCCCTTAGGTTGTTATTGGTGGAGGAAGCCCATAAGGGAGGCTTAATGGGGCATTTTGGGAGAGATAAGACCTATCACATGTTGCAAACCCATTTTTATTGTCCTCACATGTTAAGAGATGTAGAACACATGCTTAAGAAGTGCACTGAATGTCTTAAGGCTAAATCTAGATCACAACCCCACGGTTTGTACACACCTCTACCAACTCCTAGTGCCCCTTGGGAAGACATAAGTATGGATTTCATTGTAGGGCTACCTAGGACTAAGAAAGGAAGAGATTCAATTTTTGTGGTGGTAAATAGATTCTCTAAAATGGAACATTTTATTCCATGTCATAAAACTGATGATGCATACAATGTCGCAAATTTATTTTTCAAGGAGATAGTTAGATTGCATGGAATACCTAAGACCATTGTTAGTGATAGAGATGTTAAATTCTTGAGTTTCTTTTGGAAAACTCTTTGGGGAAAGATGGGAACTAGATTGCTATTTTCGACCTCTAGCCATCCTCAAAAGGATGGACAAACGGAAGTCACCAATAGGACCCTAACTACACTCCTTAGAACCATTTTGAAAGACAATTTGAAGGAATGAGAAGACATTTTGCCACATGTCGAGTTTGCTTATAATCGAACAATGCATTTTTCCACTTCTTTGTCACCTTTTAAATGTGTTTATGGTTTTAACCCTTTGACTCCTATGGATCTTTTACCGATCCCTCAAAAGGATCGAGTAGCTTTTGATGCTTTGGAACAGGCGGAAATGATTAAAGACCTCCATGAAATGACCAAGGCTAAGCTTGAAAGGAAAGGAGTTGAAGTCGCAGCTAGAAACAACAAGGGACGAAGACAATTGGTTTTCCAACCCGGTGATCTAGTTTGGTTACATCTAAGGAAGGAGAGATTTCCGGAGAAACGCCAATCGAAGCTAGCTCCACGGGGTGACGGACCGTTCAAAATTCTACACCGGGTTAATGACAATGCATATGTTTTAGATCTACCGGAGGACTGTGGAGTAAGCACAACTTTCAACATGGGAGATTTGAGCCGATATGAAGGAGAGTTGGAGCAAGGAATTAATTCGGGGCCGAATTCTTCCCAAGAAGGGGTGGATGATGGAGGACCATTACGTGAACCATCGTATGACTCACCACCGTCCCAAAGGAACCAAGGACCCATTACAAGGTCACGGGCCAAGGAGGTTCAAGAGATTACGTCAAGGGAGTTTTTGTTAATGCATGGTAGATTACAAGAATTATTTAATATTAATAAGTCATTCATTACCCTCTTAACTATTTCAGGAACCTATGATCAAGATTGCTCAGCCATGCAAACGTTGGATCAACGAGGAAATGAAGCTGAGTTTGGAAGCTTGCTAGCGGAACGTATGCATGGCGAAGGCACGGAACACACGCCTGGCGGACGGGAAGGAGCAGGCGGAAGCAAGAAGAAGCAAGTGGAAAGCAAGCTTGGCGAACGGGAGGAAGCTAGCGGAAGCAAGGGAGCGCCGGCGCTCCTCGTCGCGAACCCTAATTCCCGCCCGTGCTCTTCGACGCTAACGACACTGATCGGCGGGAACCCTAATCTCCGCCCGGGCTCCGCAACGTCAAAGGGTCCGAACCCTAATTTCCGCCCGTGCTCTTCGACGCCAGCGGCGATGATCGGCGTGAACCCTAATTCCCGCTCGAGCTCCCCGACGCCAGCGAACACGAGCTCCTCGACGCCAACGAAACCTATCGGCGTGAACCCTAAACTCCGCCTGGTTGCCTCGGCGTCAGCAGTCACGAACCCTAATCCCCACCTGGCGCTCTCGGCAATCTCGGTCGAGATTCTTAAATCCCGCCCGGTGTCCTCGGTAGTCTCGGCCGAGATCTTTGAGACCCGCCCGGAGCACTCGGCCACGAACACACATTTCCGTCCGTCCTCTTCAACAGCAACGCCGCAAGATCTTAGCCTCCGTCCGGGATGGCTGACAATCTCGGGTCTTCAATGACAAACTCGGCCGGGATCCGGAACCCTAATTTCCGCCGGGTCAACCCTTGAACCCTAAATCCCGCCCGGCTGAGCCCGTACGTCCGCCCGGCCCGCCGACTGATGCTTGGGAAGAAAGGAGCTATTTTCATGGAATTATTTGTGGACAAATAGTTTTTGTTAAGTTGTTAGCTACATTTGTGGGAGCTCTCTTGTCAGCTACTTCCACTAATGTATTTTTGTTTCTTTATTTATTTTTGCTTAGAAAAAGGAAGTCTATATATTTCATTCTTAGTTCCTTAGGAAGGGTACGTTATTTTTTGCTTCAAATTGAACATTGTATTTGCATTCACAAAATCAATCAGAGAAAGAGAGCTTTGGTTGGCATTGTAGTTGTTGCTTGGTCGAGTTTTGTTTGTGTCAATCCATCAGAATTGGTGCTTCGAGCCTTCACGAGTCCCTCCTTGTGTTAGTTCCGTAGAGAGCAAGTGTAAGGTTGTATTGGGGTTGGGTCATAGACATTCACGAGCCGGGGGTCTTGACTACTTAGCCAAGGTTCTTCATCGTTGGTCTATTTTCTACTTAACGTCTTCCCTTTCCCTTCCATCCTCACGTCAAGCCATCATCCATCTCCGTTTCCTACCTGATTAGGGATCATTGTACCTAGATCGGCTAACCCACGGTTCTTTTCCCGTATCAGTACCGCTGAGTACAAATCAAAACATATATCCGTACATCATAAATATCCCATGTCCCACGTATAAACCCAACGTACGGAGCCCTCAGCGGATCACCCCGTCTGAATCACACTGCAGCTCTCCTAACCTGCAAAGGATCTACAACATGGTATAAAACCGTTAGCTAACCATACACATATATATAGAATATGCATAAGCACAATCACACATCAAGGAATAATAAACACCTCATCATGCTATCACACATTTACCCGGTTTATTATCTTTATAACGTCCAACACTCAAATTGTATATATGTATATCTAATTATGAATATATGTGACACGAGGAATATAATCCTCGCCTCTCGGGAATATTGTCAGTTGGAGTAGTGATTCGGTCACACCTCCCCATATACCCTATGAGAGTGATAAAGGTGCCCGTCCCACTGAGCCATACTAGCTTGCCCGTAGAGAACCTCCAGACTCCCAGCGGGATGAAAGGACAAGTTGTCACGGCCCTAGAATGGGCAGTCACTAAACCATAGGTAGGTAATAATAACATCGCATGCTATCAAGCATATAACACACACCACTCATGCATACATCCAATATAAGGATGGTAGCTAAGTAAGTCTTATGGACTTACCTCAACCTCGAAGTAGTCTCAAACCCGATCAGCTCCAACTCTGGAGAACAACACTGTCTAATAACAAGGCATAACAAGATATCAAACTCCTATCCAAAAAAGGGGTCACACCTAGACCCAAGGGATCCATAAGGATCATATCCAACTTATAAAACTCAAAGCCCTAACCGGCATATAACGACATCATACTCATCATCATTATATCCTCATACACATACCTAGCATGCTACTAACCCACTCATACTAGGAAAGGAAAGGACCATACTACTCTAGGTAGACCCTGTACAAGACACATCTGCGGAACAGAAAGACGCAGGGGCGGAACAAGGCAAACCGCAGGCGCGGCGACGCTCGGCCGCAGGCGCGATGACAGTGGTCGCAGGCAAACGCAGGCACGGGCGCAGGCGCTGAGACCGTGGCCGCGGGTGCGGCAGCTTCCGGGCGTGGGTGCAGTGACAAGGATCCCGCAAGGGCAGCTTCAAGGCGCGGGGGTGGCGACTTTGCAGAACGTAGAGTCCCGACTTCTCTTTCACTCTTCACGTGATCAAATCACGTCTTCTCCATGCCATATTCAAACACATACATATACATACACATTCTAACATCAAAACACATTCAATACATCTAATCCTAAGCTAAGGAAGATAGAATGGAATCAAAGAAGAAGAAAGGAGAAGAGAAGAGATTTACCACTATTGTGGTCCTAACCAAGGAAAGATCACAACCAACCTCACTGGCTTCTAAGCTCAGCAACACACATCAAGCTTATAAACATCATCAACCACACACAAACTCTTCCAAACTCCAAGGAAAACAAGCACAAAATCAAAGAGAGGAAAGGAAGTAAGAAGGACATGAGAAGCTGAAGAAATGAAGATGGAAACCCTTGCTCAGACGCCAAGGAAGGGAAAGAAAGGATAAAGCACGAGTCCAACCGGTCAACAAAACCGGCTGCAGCCGTAAGAAACCTCAGGGGCGGTTCCTTGAGCCGCAGGGGTGGAAACTACACGAGCCGCAGGGGCGGCTCCTTAAACCCGTGGGGGCGGCTAAGGCCAAAATGGCTCCAAAGACTAAGGCTCTTACATCTCACCCCCCTAAAACACAAGTTTCGTCCCGAAACTTGTAAAACCCTGAAACCACTCGGACTCAGAAGCTGAGGTATAACTCTCTCTATCGGAGGTATCACATCTCCGCACAGTGTATCAACCTATATCACTCTATAACCTCAAGCACGGCCATGGAGGAGCTCATCATCTCCAATCATAAGATCACTATACTATCCAAGGCATAGAGGAAAAACATCTCTAGCCAAACCATCATCTCTAGCCGAGGTATAATTTTTTTTGAAATCTCTCCAATGCTCTCTTTTGACAATTTGCTAGGCGACTCCTTGGACGACACCAAGGGAGGACGTCGGCCTTTTCGTTGTTCGTTTAATCCTCCCCACACCGATCTCTTTCTCAATCCGTTCATAGATCTATCATCTATACATCATTACGTACCTATCCATACCTATCATCGTCACTCTTTCTTGGTTGAGGTGTTTTGGGGAGTTTATATATTACATATCCATTATTCTCATTGATTTAAGCATTGGTGCATCTCAAGCCGTGTACCTTTGGCGCCGGCCAAGGCTGAAGCGGAGCTGAGCGCAGTAAATGGGGTGAAAGAACAAAGGGATTGGGGTGGAGGAAGTGGACCCGGGTGGAGGCGTGGAGGCTAGAATGATGGGCGGTCCAAGCATGAAGAAAAACCGAAAGGAAAGAGTGAGGAAAAGGCGGAGCTAGCGGCGAACGGAGACGGAGCACTGGCGGCGGGAGGCATTTCGTCCAAGTTTGGCGCCTATGTGACGAAAAGGGAATGTGCTAAGATGGAAGCCAATAGCCATACTTCCCATAATAGCATGGCTGGAAAGGGAAGTTTCCAAGTGGAAAGAAGGTTCAGACGA
>CM008284.1:28860257-28955517 GCA_002319775.1 Fagopyrum tataricum
TGACAATGGAGAGAGGAGGAAAGGGCTAATTTATAAGAAAAACTAGTGGTTATGCTGTTATATTTATAGGATTGAATATTTTGAGTAATATGTCATAGTATATTTTTAAAATAATAATATATTTATGAAACGTTATAATAGCAATGCACTGGCAATTATTTACACGATCATATATTATTTATGAATAAAGATTTATTTATTATTTTAGGCTTTAATTTTATTTTTATACAACACTTCATTTTTTTTTAAATTTATAAATATATTATCCTAATTATTCTTAATTTTTCACAGGCATATTAGTTATGTGGTCCGAAAGTTTATACACCAGTTTTATAATTAGAGATAATTATTATAAATTTTAAAATCTAATTAAAATTTTTACTTTTTAATAAACAATATATTATTTAAAAAAAATTAGTGATCTAATTTCATGAAAACTGATAAATTTAAAATAAATCGTAATTTTTTTGGGCTGATCTTACGAAATCAAAAAGAGTTTCCGTAAATTTTGTTTTGTTAAGATCTGTTCAAATAACAACTAATCAGATTTTTTTTATATAAAAATAAAGAATTTAAATATATGGATGATATTTTAGTTTGATGGCATTAGCGTAAATATGTTAATATTTTAGATTTGATGAGGTGGCATCTTTTAAATGTCTAACACATGGCTTTTAACATCCATTTTTTTAGTGTGTATATAGATTGAAATAACAACAAAAAATTTAGATGGTTTTAACCAAAACTCACACAATTAATGGAACAAATTAATAATTACCAAAAAAATTCCGAAATACGTTTTGTTGTTAGTAAAAAAAATCTTTCAATTATTAAAATAATAATTTGAAATTAATTGTTAAAATGAATTAACTAAAACTAAAATTTGTGAAATCTTTTAATTTCTTATGTAGAATGGATGTACTGATTTGTTGTTAATAATAAAAAAATCAAAAAAAATAGTTAAATAGTGGTTTTAAAATAGATTTGGTTACTAATTAAAACAAATCTTTTGAGATTACGATTTTTGAAATTAAAAATAGTTAAAAAGGTTTATTTATTATATTTTGATCTATATATATATCGATTTAATTCAATGACATTAGCGTAAATATCTCAACAAAATAATTTTTGTTGAGGTGGCATCTCCAAATAATAAAAAAGTAAATAAATTAAAAACAAAGCCAATTAGTTCGATGCAAACTACTAACTTGATTTTGGGTACAAATTGACACAAAAATCTAAATAATAGATACAAAATTAAAAATCTATATATATATATAGGAGCCTTATTATATCGCTATGAATTTCGATGAAAAACTATTTTTTGGTTTCGCAAGTTTGTTACAAATGTTGATTATTGATTATTTTTTTTGTTTTGCAAATTTTTACAAAGACGTTTAAGTATGAATTTTCTGCTTCTCAAACAGCTTCTCCTCTAGCGATATACGTTTTTGTTTAATTTTTTAGCACTTGAAGTTTATGGGTGCAACTTAATTTTTTTTCTTTTCATCATTCAAAAAGTTAATTCACCTTGGACGCTTTTAACAACCTAGGCTATGAAAAGCTTCATGCCTTGAATACAACATTACACTTATCTTTGGATGTTTTAACAATTTTTGTGGCACTTAAAAAATAAAATTTGATACACTGGACAACACACTAAAATTACAATCCTTTTTCAACATCCCGCATTTTTTAGTTCTAAGATCATAACACAAAACAAATCCAAAATGGAATCTATCATTAATTAAAAGCTAGAAATCCAAATACAATCATTTTCTTCTTCTTCAGTTGACTTCCCAAATCAACTCACTTCATCTACTGCACCCCTCAATCAAGAAATGATTTCCTTTTCAAAACCCAACTTCAGTACCCAATAAAGCTAAAACCATATACAAAGGAGTAAAACAAATCTATCATTAATGATTTTCATAGACATTTAATCCTTATGATATAAATCTATATAATACAAATACATAAATTAAAAGAAAAATAATTGAATTTCATCACAATGCAAAAGCCAAATCACACAAAATACAAACACATGCTTCCATTCCAAATCCCATATAAACATGCAAACAATCACAGCATCGTACAAATCATATAATTTCTTCATTTCAAACCCAAAATATATATAAACAACAAAGGATGGATCAATAGGTTATGTTTATCAGGAACCGATTAGGAATTGCCCAAGAATTTTTGGAACGACTTCAAAAATTCGTGTCCTGTGCCTGTGATGCTCTCTCTCCTTCATCTCATCCTCTTCGTCATGGTGGAATTGATCCTCATCGTGGTCTCTTCTCTTTCTACAAAAAACAAAATTGAAAATAAGAAGACATGTGATACTTGAAAGATTGGAAGACAGTCAGCTTACCAAAAATAAAGATTAGATGTGACTCGATATATAAAAAAAGGTGTCCAGAGATCGAATATCCCTAATAGAGAGAGAGAGGGAGAGAGCAGTGAACATCAACGAACATCGTTGATTTGCATACATAGTGAATTCATATGTCTTACGTTTCAATACTGAGTAAACTCAACCTCTCAATTTGGCTTTCTACATTACCAGGCAACGAAAAATCATTCTCCCCATTTACCTGTGTTTGCATAAACAATGGATTGAAAGGGTAAATAATGACAATTAATTAAAATCAATAAATATTACAAGTTTCAAGTGATAAAACTTACCTCTTGTTTGCTTCTCCTCTTACTTCTCCCCTTTACCTGTGTTTATATAGGCATGATTTAAGAACATTGTTGAAGAAAGTTTTTCAAGACGCAAGAAGTGATAAGCTCAAGAAATTAAAAAAAAACATTAAGAAAATATGTAATCTTAATTTAATAAATATATACTGGTATTAATTAAACAAAATCTCATAATTGGAAAAAAAAAAAAAATTAATCAGGATTTTTGTAGTTAGCGCGCATTAGGATTTTGTTTGTTAACTTTTAAATGATTTTGCTTAAAACTCACGTAATTAGATTTAACATATTCGGTTAACATCTTATCAGATCTCAATAGATTTTAAATAATTTAATTCAAAAATTTAAATGGATATGTAAACTAACGATAAAAGTCCGAAATTATAATTTAGAATTTTGTTTTAATAAAAAAAGATTTTTTTTAGCTTAATAATTGTTTAAAAAGATTTAATCCTACAAAATTTCTGAAAGCGCCATGTCAGCACAAGTGACGGCTCTTTTAGTATAATATATAGATAGATAGAAAGAAGCTTACGGCAACCTAACGTTAAAGCCCAACTTTGATTGGAGCTCTATTATCCGCAGGTTGCACATGAGGTCCTAGGTAAAATCCATTAGATGCTAAGGACACTATCATGGTCGACACTTCTACTTGGAGCACTCTTGCCTTGAACTAATGATACATCCTTCCATTGTAGGACCTTGAGGATGTGTAGGGCATGTTGAAGATGATCCCTTATAAATTGACTAAGAGACATATGTTGTAGGGATTAGTAGATGGTGTCGAAGGATGGCCTAGACGTTGGTGGAGAAGGTTCGTGTGATTTGTGTACCAAGAGCATGGGTGTGCTAAGGACACTACTAGGCGTCATCCAACGAAGCCAGTAAGACCCCATTGCGAGCTTCACCCGCTCCAATCACCATCGTCAAAGCACGGTCCTGTATTACACAAAGTCGATTAGTTATCATAAAGACATAATTGGAGATTTGCAGCTAATTGATTTATGGACAACAAATGACACTCTAATCCAAGAATGTTTGGAATAATGGCATGGCGATTGAGTCGAATATATAAATCCAATTGATTAGCGGCCGTGACGATTAATAACACCGTTAGGGAGCTTGATTAGAGACTTGATGACCGATTGAAGAGCATACAAATAAGTGAGGGTGCTTGTCATGTGAAAAGATGCCCCATAATCAAGAACCCAATTAAGGAAATCACACAATACCTACAACCGCATCATGAGTGGCATGGGTGTGATAGGAATGAAGAGCGGGAAATCAAAGAAGATCATTGAGTATCCAAAATTACGGGACCGACATCACACCGATCTTGAGTGGGGAGAGACTGATATCACTTTAGCACCCTTCGTCGGTTGAGCGCGAGGATCCACCGGTGATCGTTCCTTCCGTCCACTTCTTTTTGTTGTTTTATGTTTTTTTGATATGCCAAGAAAGGATCGTCCAACCTCTCACCTTGGATCTCCTTGGCTCGAGATCTTCTCCCTCGGAATCTCACTTTGGGATTGGATCTCCTTTGTCCTCCTAGCCTCTCACCGTAAGGACACCACTCAGCCTCTCACCTCGTGGATTTCGAAACTTCGGCCTCTCACCTTAGTTTCTAAGGTTGTTTTATTCAAAGTAAAAACACAACTTGATTGAAGAATCAATCATATATTTCGTCCTTTAGAAAAGGGTGTGGGAGAGGCCTTATATAGGCTGAAAAATCAGCACCTAAACTCCCACAATTAAAGGGTTACAAGTTCAAGAGTTGGGCAATTAAGCAAAGGAAAAACAAAGGGCTTGCACTACATAAAAGACAAGCAAACAAAGGGCCTAAGGACCATAAGATGGCCGGCCATTTGGAAGCTCCAAGAGGCAAAATTGTGGCTGCCAAAAACCCAACATAAAAGTGTGGTAATCACCCTCTTGAATGGTTAGTTTAATGCAAGTGAACATTTTATTTCACTTGTATTTAACAACCCACTTTATTCCATAAATCATGAAAATATCATGAAATAAAGTGAAGCATGACTACTTATTACATACAAAATAAAATACAACTATAAGTTCCATCAAGAAGAGCCGGAACCGGAGCCGGAACCGGAACACAGTATGGTGTCCATAACGTGTTCACCATTTTGTGTTCAATTTCGGACCAACATGTCGGAGCTCCAAAAGGATGGTAGATCAATGTGGTTTGTCCTAGCATGCGAGCTCTAGCTCGTGTGAGAGGTGGTGATGACCTAGGTGCCGGCACATCACTCTCGTTGCTTAAGTCCGGCGGGCTCACATCATCCCCTGCTCCTTGGAAAGGATTCGACCCCGAATCCGCCAGCTCATTCTACGCATCCTCGACCTCATCACCTACATAAAAAGGAGACAAATCAAAAACATTAAACACATTATGGACACCATACGTACTAGGAAGCTCAATGCGATATGCATTATCAATAATTTTCTCAAGAACCCGGAATGGACCATCCGCTCTTGGTTTGAGCTTAGATTGCCGAAGAGATGGAAAGCGGTCCTTCCTCAAATGGACCCACACAAGGTCTCCCTCCATGAAGAGCATTTCCCGTCTCCCCTTGTTGGCTTTCCGGATGTATTGCTCGGTACGCTTCTCTAATTGGACCCGAACTCGCTCATTCAAATCTTTCACAAATTCAGCTCTAGATTGCCCATCCAAATCAACGGGTTGTGGGGTGGTTGAGGAATCAAATCTAGAGGAGTGAGGGGGTTCCTTCCATAAACAACTTCGAAAGGAGACTTCTTGGTCGCGGAATGAATAGGCCGATTATAAGAAAACTCCACAAAGGGCAAGCAATCCTCCCACCTGCACAAGTTAGTATCCAACATAGTACGAAGTAAAGTGCCAAGAGTCCGATTTACTACCTCAGTTTGACCGTCTGTTTGAGGGTGACAAGAAGTTGAAAATAGTAGCTTGGTCCCCATCTTGGCCCAAAGTGTCTTCCAAAAATAACTAGGGAATTAGAATCTCGATCTGACACTATTGACTTAGGTATTCCATGTAGCTTAACAATATGCTCAAAGAAAAGATTAGCCACATTAGACGCATCATCAGTTTTACTACAAGCAATAAAATGTGCCATCTTAGAAAACCTATCAACAACCACAAAAATGGAATCATGTCCTTTCCTAGAACGAGGCAATCCTAGAACAAAATCCATAGAAATGTCTTCCCAAGGTGTGCTAGCAATAGGCAAAGGCAAATATAATCCATGTGGGTTAACCTTAGACTTAGCCTTATGACAAGGAACACAACTAGCACAACATTTTTCTACATCATTTCTCATCTTAGGCCAATAAAAGTGCTCCCTCAAGATACCTAAAGTCTTAGTAACCCCAAAATGTCCCATCAATCCACCTCCATTGGCCTCTAAAACGATCAAGGCTCTCAAGGAACAGTTAGGCAAACATAACTTAGAAGCTCTAAACAAATATCCATCATGAATATAGTAACTACTAGCATGTGAGTCACTACTAGAGTGCAAACAATGAGCAAAGATATCCCGGAAGTCAACATCAAGAGCATATAAATCACGAATTAAACCAAATCCCAAAACACATGCATCTAGAGAAGAGAGAAGTGTGTACCTACGAGACAATGCATTGGCTACAATGTTGTCTTTTCCCTTCTTATAGCGCACAACAAATGGAAAAGCCTCAATATACTCCACCCAACGTGCATGTCGTTTGTTCAACTTGGCTTGTCCTCTCAAATACTTCAAGGACTCGTGATCCGAATATATAACAAATTCACGGGGTAAGAGATACTGCTCCCAAACCTAGAGGACCCGAACCAAGGCATACAACTCCTTGTCGTATGTAGGGTAGTTCAAGGCAGGTCCTCCCAATTTCTCACTAAATAGGCCACAGGGCGGCCCTCCTGCATCAACACTCCTCCAATCCCGATTCCTGAAGCGTCACACTCTATCTCGAAGGTCTTCGAGAAATCAGGAAGCACAAGAACGAGACCATGGGTCAGCCGCTCTCTAAGTAACACAAGGGATTCCTCCTGAGCGGATCCCCATTCAAAGTGTAGGCCCTTCTTGGTCAACTCGGTGAGGGGGGCTGCAATGGTGCTGAAATCCCGAACGAACCTCCTATAAAACCCGGCAAGTCCAAGGAAACTCCGTATGTGAGGTACCGTTGTTGGGCGGGGCCAATCTGTTATTGCCTTTATCTTCTCCTCGTCCACCCTCAAGCCTTCTTTTCCAACCACAAAACCCAAAAAGACCACAGATTCCGAGCAAAAATGGCATTTCTTAAAGTTTACAAACAAACGTCGTTCTTTAAGCACAAGAAATACACTTCTCAAATGTTCAACATGCTCGTCTAAGGTCTTGCTATAAACTAGTATATCATCAAAGTACACCACAACAAATTTACCTAAGTAATCACGTAGAACATGGTTCATTAGGCGCATAAAAGTACTAGGTGCATTTGTTAAACCAAAAGGCATGACAAGACATTCATATAATCCATACTTAGTTTTAAAAGAGTTTTCCATTCATCCCCTTTATGCATCCTAATCTGATGATAACCACTCCTAAGATCTATTTTAGAAAAAATAGTAGCACCATGAAGTTCATCTAGCATATCATCAAGATGAGGAATAGGATGTCGGTACCTTACAGTTATTTGGTTGATGGCACGGCAGTCGACGCACAACCTCCAACTCCCATCTTTCTTGGGTACCAACAACACCGGAACTGCACATGGACTCAAGCTCTCCCGAATATACCCCTTGCTCAAAAGGTCCTCCACTTGAGCTTGTAACTCCTTTGTTTCCACCGGGTTAGCTCGATAAGCTGGACGATTAGGAATGGATGATCCGGGTATGAAGTCAATCTGATGCTCTATGCCTCGAATAGGGGGCAGCCCCGGGGGCATCTCTTCGGGCATAGTCTCCTTAAACTCCTCAAGTAGTCCTGTAATAGAAGGAGGCAAAGACAAATCATTAGTTTCCATAGTAGGTAAAGACAAACCATTAGTTACACAAACAAGAAGGAAGCAAACATCCCCTCTTTGTAGGGCACGACGGGCGTCGTGTAACCGTGCGGTGAGTAGGGCCTTGGGCTCGGGTCTGGTGTCAAGAGCCATCTTGGTCTTTCCCTTTGTTCGTGCAACCTCTCCTTTTTCCAACTTCTTCCTTTCTCTAACAATATGATCCTCCATGATCTCGGATGGTGTAAGAGGCATAAGCTTAGCTTTCTTTCCTGCCATGGAGAAGAAGTATATGTTGGTGTATCCGTCATGGAACACCCTTCGGTCAAACTGCCATGGTCGCCCAAGCAAGAGGGGCAAGCCGAAACTGGGAGCACGTCACAAACAACGTCGTCTTGGTATGGTCCGATGGCAAAACGAACCAAACATTGCTCTTTGACTCGAAGGGGAGTGTTGGTGTTGAGCCATTGGAGTGAGTATGGTTGGGAGTGTGCCTTTGTTTTGAGTCCTAGGTGTGCAACTATCTCCTGACTAACAATGTTACAACAAGACCCACTATCAATAATAACGGTAAATAATTGACCCGAAATTAAGCAACGAGTGTTAAAGAGATTCTCCCTTTGTGAGACGTTGGGAACAAGTTCACTCGCTTGGAGGGCCTTCTTTGTGACGAGGCAATGGTCTCCATTTGGACCTTGGACTACTATCTCGTATGCATTGATTTTTGGAACCTTAGTTGCTAGAAGGCAGAAATCTCCCACAGGAGCATGGGCTTCAACTTCATCTCCTTCTATGATTGGGGATACTGTTTCATAGTCCTCTTCCGGTTCATGAACCTCAGTAACCTCTTCCCCATATGCGTTCAATAATACTTTGCAGGGGTTGGGGCATTCTTGGGCATTGTGACCATGCTCATAACACTTGTAGCATTTCACCTCTCTAGTCCGGCTGGTTTCTGGTTTAGGAGTGGAACTAGGAAGAGGGTGCTAGGGTTAGGGGCGGACGTGGCCTTGGGAGTTACTGCTGGGGATGAACCGGTTGTGTGGGTAGGACGATTATTTCTTGTGGGCTCGTTTAATTCATGACTTGTCCATCTTTTTAATGACCCGGTTGCCTTACATTTTTGGATTAAATTATAGGCGTGATTAGCATGGTGAAGGGCATCGGTAAGGTTGGCGTGTCTAAGTTGTTCAACTATTTCTGACACGTCGGGGTTAAGTCCAGACAAAAATTTGGCTAGGACATAGTTTTCGGGTTGTCAAGTTCCCGATCTTTGTAGGAGAGTCCTCAACTCCTTGTGATAATCATCCGGAGTTCGGTTACCTTGACGTAACCTTTCAACCTTGAGCAACAATTGTTGCTTGTAATATGAAGGTAAGAACCGAGCACGCATCCTTCTACGGAGTTCAAACTAAGTGTTGATGCGTGGTTCTTGATGGGCCTCCACATATTCTAATTCTTCCTGCCACCAAGTTAGTGCAAAATCAACAAAAGGAATAGTAGCAGTTTCAATCTTTTCAAACTCGTTAAACTCATAGTATCGGAATACTTGTTCGGCCTTAGTCTCCCAATCAATGTAGGTCTCAACATCTGCGGTTCCGGTAAAGTTTGGAACATCCACCTTTGAGCCATGGTAACGCCTCCGATTGCGGTGACCATGGTTTTCTTCATTGTCCGAGTCATCGTATTGAGGACTAAAGTCCCTGTTTCTGTCCCGGTTTATGTCTTGGTTTCTGCTTGCATGGCTATTGACACTCCGTCTTGGGCCTCGACGGGGTTGATCTTGGTTGCTACCTCCATGACTTTGTTCAGGTGGAGGGGGAGGTAATCTTCTTAGAAGCTCAGCTAGTTGGGCTTCAAGGTTATCAAGACGTTGGTCTCGGTTTACCCCATTATCATTGACGGTTGTCATCCTGTTTTGGATAACCAATCAAGCAAGAGAAACAAACAAAAACAAGTGTCCAAAGTTTGGTTCCACAACAAGCAAGTGGGTGCTCAAAACCAAAACAAAACACAAAACAACTCAGGGGCAAAATGTTAGAGGAAAACATTCTCTCTCTCACTTCTCTGAAGTGTATTTCTCCTCACACACACTCAAGTGTTTGATATTGTTTGGTTCACACAACTCCCCTTTTCCTTTGCTTCAAGGCAAAGCTCTGCCTCACCTTTTGCAATGCACTCGGCAATGCTCTCAACTCAAAATTTCCACTTAATAACAATCAAATCTGCAAGAGCCTAAGATAGTCCACTAGGCAACAAGTGTTTTATGATGCAATATATCCTCAACAAGTAAACCTCATAAAAGCATACACCAAGATAGCAACAAAAACCACAACAAATACGAGCCTTCCGGCGAGTATTTGCTTAGTCCCTAACAAGTAGTTAGTCAAGGCAATAATAAGCGTTTTTCCCCAAAACGTGCAGGTTGTGTTTGGGGTTGGCTAGAACACTCAAAGACAAGGTGATAACTCACACAACACAATAGGATAACACTCCAAATTATTGTTCAACAACTTTCTTTCTTCAATATTCTAGCATAACATAATCAATAACAAGCATAAGCAACTAAGAACAAGTCTCTTCTTCTTTCTTTTTTTTTTTTTTTGTTTTGCTCGACTTTTTTTAAAAGACAAAAATATATATTCTGTTTTTTTTATAACAAGGAATAACCGAAACTAGAACTTCTTTGTCTTGTTTTGTTGAAGGATGTTTACTATAACTACTGTTTTGTTTTTTGTAAAGGCCAACAACAAGATCTCTCTAAGGACTCACAAGAATGAAGATTAAAGCACCAAATTTCTGGGGAAACTACTCAAAATTGCAGAAACTAAAAACAAGTTTTAGGTAAGCAATTCGTACCCGAAAGCTTGAGGAACTTGCACTGTTGGGCTCTGATACCACTTGATGCGCCCTTCGTCGGTTGAGCGCGAGGATCCACCGGTGATCGTTCCTTCCGTCCACTTCTTTTTGTTGTTTTATGTATTTTTGATATGCCAAACAAGGATCGTCCAACCTCTCACCTTGGATCTCCTTGGCTCGAGATCTTCTCCCTCGGAATCTCACTTTGGGGTTGGATCTCCTTTGTCCTCCTAGCCTCTCTTTGTAAGGACACCACTCAGCCTCTCACCTCGGGGGTTTCGAAACTTCGGCCTTTCACCTTAGTTTCTAGGGTTGTTTTGTTCAAAGTAAAAACACAACTTGATTGAAGAATCACTCATATATTTCGTCCTTTGAAAAGGGTGTGGGAGAGGCCTTATATAGGCTGAAAAATCAGCACCTAAACTCCCACAATTAAAGGGTTACAAGTTCAAGAGTTGGGAAATTAAGCAAAGGAAAAACAAAGGGCTTGCACTACAGAAAAGCAAGCAAACAAAGGGCCTAAGGACCATAACATGGCCGGCCATTTGGAAGCTCTAAGAGGAAAAATTGTGGCTGCCAAAAACCCAACATAGAAGTGTGATAATCACCCTCTTGAATGGTTAGTTTAATGCAAGTGAACATTTTATTTCACTTGTATTAAACAACCCACTTTAATCCATAATATCATTAAAATATCATGAAATAAAGTGAAGCATGACTACTTATTACATACAAAATAAAATACAACTATAAGGTCCATCAAGACGAGCCGGAACCGGAAGCTTCAATCGCCTTAAGCATGTTCACCATTTTGTGTTCAAGGTCGGACCAACATGTCGGAGCTCCAAAAGGATGGTAGATCAATGTGGTTTGTCCTAGCATGCGAGCTGTAGCTCGAGTGAGAGGTGGTGATGACCTAAGTGCCGGCACATCACTCTCGTTGCTTAAGTCCGGCGGGCTCACATCAAACTCTATATGTCTGTCTGTTGGATATCTAATGGACTCCAGAGCTGAGTCCACATGTCCAATCCACAGCTCCACCTCGAGCCCCCCCCCCCTTCCCAGAGAAAGGGGGTACACCCATCTGGTGAAATGCCTTCAACCAAGTGTCTGGTCTAGGCCCTCTATACTCCTCTGTAGCTCGAGCAATCTCAGCAATAGGTGCCGGTGCAGCTGGCACCTGAGTAACCCCGTGGGATCTCTCAGATGATCCCTCATATGCTGCCAAATTTGGGATAGGTCTACCCGCTCTGGCATCCTCCTCCACTCGTCGGATATACTCGTGGAACTCAGGTCCTCCCATGGAGACATAATCCGAGTCATCTGACTGGACTCGTTGTGGACCCTGTCTCCCAGCTACGCCGTTCCTAGTCTCAGGAACGACACTCTCAACAACGTCCTCGTGAACCTCTTCCGTTGTACGTGGATCAACAGCGGAAGTCCTGCCCTGTCCTCTACCTAGAGGGGGTCTACCTTTACCTCGTCCAACTATAGGTAAGGCTCTAGTCTGAACCATTTGCAGAGGACGTAAACCTAACTCAGAAGGCTATATATATGCCATATGTATATATCAAATCAATTACAATAGAATACTATATATATATATATATATATATATATATATATATATATATATATATATATATATATATATATATATATATATTGTCGAGATCTTCAGAGGGGCGATGGCTCACGTACACGATATCCCAAAACATTTTGTACTCATTTCAAAACCAAAACCTTTTGAAAAGTCAAACCCCTTTCGGGTTCTGTTTATTTATCTATTCGAACTTTATTGCAGATTACTAGTGCAATTGATATCAACCTGGGCTCTGATACCAACTTTGTAACACTCCAAATCCGTAGGACTCGAGGTGCTACTAGGCTAGGATCTCACAATGGATCCTGACCCTAGCCTAACAACAAGTTCACTGAATCTTACAACAAGGCACCAATAGATTAAATACAAAACATCAAACTGATATATACATATATCAAAAGGTAATACATAAGTACCGATGAGTACAAATAAAACATAACTGTACATCAAAAGATCCCATAAACCCCGATAACGACCCAGTGTACGGAGCCTTCAGCGGATCACCCACTCTGTATCACTCTGCAGCTCTCCTAACCTGCAAAGGATCTACAACACGGTATAAAACCGTTAGCTAACCATACACATATATATAGATGATAAGCATAAGCACAATCACACCACAAAGAATAATAATAACCCATCATCATGCTTTCACACATTTACCCGGTTTATTATCTTTATAAAGTCCAATCACTCAAGCGTATATATATATATATATATATATATATATATATATATATATATATATATATATATATATATATATATATATATATATATATATATATATATATATATAAATCAATATGAACATATGTGACACGAGGAATATAACCCTCGTCTCTCGGTGGTAATGCCAGCTGGAGTGGTCAACCGGGACGACTCCTCCGTGTACCCTGAGGGAATAGAGACAGTGCCCGTTCCGTGTACCAGATCTAGATGTTCCGCAGAGAACCTCCCAGTCTCCCATAGGGATGAGTGGGCAAGGCTGTCACGGCCCTACAATGGGCAGTCACTAAACCATAGGTCGGTAATAATCAATCCTCACATGCTATCAACACATATAAAACACCACTCATGCACACATCCAATATAGGGATGGCAGCTAAGTTTGTCCTATGGACTTACCTCAACCTCAAGAGTAAACTCAACCACGATCAACTCTCAAATACGTCCACTCCAATCCGGAGGACAACACTGTCTCATATCAAGGTATATAACATAAATCAAACTCATATCCATCACAGGGGTCACACCTAGACCCAAGGGATCCATAAGGAACATAATCTAACTCATAAACCTCAAAGCCATAACCGGCATAAACCATAATGTGATCAACCTCATTCTATTCTCATACACATACCTAGCATGCTACTAAACCGCTCATACTAGGAAAGGAAAGGATCTACCCAACTCTAGGCAGACCCGGGACAAGACGCACCTGCGTGACGGAAAGACGTAGGGGCGGAAAAGGCAACCCGCGGGCACGGTAAGGCTCGGCCACAGGCGCGGTGACCGTGGCCGCTGGCAAGCGCAGGCGCAGAAGAACACGGGCGCTGGCGCTGGAAACGTTGCCGCAGAGGCGGCGTCTTCTGGCCGCGGGCGCAGTGACAAGTCACCCGCAGGGGCGGCTACGCTGAGGCGCAGGGGCGGCGACTCTGCAGAACGTAGAGTCCCGTCTTTTCTTTCACTCTTCACGTGATCAAATCACGTCTTCTCCATTCCAAGCCACATACAACCATATACATACACAACCCACATCAACAAACATCTAAACATACATCTATTCCTAAGCTAGGGAAGATGGAATCAATGAAAGGAAGAAAAGAAGCAAGATCACTTCCCATACTTGTGGTCCTAGGCTGCCAGGAAGATCAACACACATAACAGCTGGCTTCCAAGCAGCAACAAATCCATCATCAACATCATCAAACTCACATCAATTCTCTTCCAAACTCAAAGAGAAAACAACACAAGATCAAGGAGAAGAAAGGGAGAAGCCAGGAGGACGTGATAGGTCTGGAGAGGGAATGAGGAACACTTGCTCAGCAAGCCAAAGCAAGGGAAAAGGTAAGGAAGTGAAAGAGTAAAGCACGGGTCAAAGGTCAACAAAACCGGCTGCAGCCGCAGGAAACCGCAGGAAACCGTAGGGGCGGGTTTCCTGGCCGCAGGGGCGGAACAACAGAGGAGCCACAGGGGCGGCCTCATAGACCCACGGGGGCGGCTAAGGCTAAACTAGCTCCCAAAGACTAAGGCTCTTACATGCGGTGAGTATGTTATTTTGTAAAAATAAATCAATCTAACATTAGTTGATATAATTTTAAATCAAACAAACATAAATTATTAAAGCTGAACCCAGAAAAAAATACTAACATGAAAATTATTGACAAAGCACCGATTACGACGATGATATAATGACTACCGTTTTTACATGTCATAAAAATAGACGATTAGGTGCGATGAGTATGTTATTTTGTTAAGATAAATCAGACAAACATTAGGTAATATAACAAGAAACATTAATTTATTTAAATTTAGTTTATTAATTTATTAAAAGTCTTTATTAAATAATTTTTAAAATTTAGGTTCGGGTATTAATTTTCTAGTGGTGGTGTAAGGGAGGTTAGCTATCTACTGTTTTAGGTATTAGTTTTCTTAATGGAAATATTTCTAAAATGGTAATGTATTTTGAGATTAGATATTAGTTATTTATGTATTAATGTTTCATAGTGATTTATATAATGTTTGATATTATATATTTACTCTTTTTTCTTATGTTTTTGTAATAACATACAAAATTCAAAATACGTCAAGAGGAACACATCAAAATAAATGTATTAATTAATTTAACTAAGCCAAATCCGTAAATGAAGGATGCCCACTAATATTTAAAGCCACTCATCGACCTTGAAAAAATAATGAAAAAAGAAGCCAGTTAAAACAAAAAATTAGTCAATGGCTGCCATAGTTGGGGGAGAGTTTTCTAAAAAGAATTGATCAAGACGGAAGTGAAGAGGTTGCACTGGCCTTCGGCATTTTTCGGAGAGCTCCCAGACTTCAATAGGCCACCAGGTGGAATTTACATGAAGAGACAAGGTCGGGCAACTCTTCAACTTCTGGTGCTCCAAGCGGATCAACTGCCCCTACCACAAGACTGTCATGTCAGCTGGATGGGCCCCTTTCGCGCACAACAAAGTCAACCTGAAGCATGGTGACACAGTCATCTTCTACCGTAGTGAAGACCCAAAATTTCTTCTTGACATCCTCTTCAAGTGCAAAGTCAGCCGTTTTGGCCTCAACACATCAACGAAGTTGAAGATTAAAAATAAAAAAATATATAATGTGCGAGAGTTTTATTTGATCTATAACTAATGATGAGCCATAATATTGTTATGTGTAAGACTAATTAAACATAATTTCAACCAAGTAAAGACAAAATATGCATCTAAGTCATACTATTTGAGAAGGAAACGAAAGTGAAAGATTACTTTTCAAATTCAATCCAAAAGAGTGGATCCATATTGAATAATCAAACTCGAACAATAGAAAGGTTGGAGCAACGGAATGATGAAAAAGGAAAGTTAGCCGAAAATCGAGATAGATCTAGAAAATCATTGAATATATAAATGTTAACTCAACAACATTATTTCATATAAAAGTGTGAAACTATTTCTTATGATAACAAAATCTATTACTTCTATTACTATATAAATAAGGCAAGGCTACCTTATCTACAGTGCTCACCTACTTCTTCCGTTGTTGATCTCTGTTTGTTTCCAATTGTTTTGGGTCTGGCCCATATTTTTTGCCCCGCAAACAACCTCCTATTATGCCTTCTTTCTGTTTCTTGTGTTGGCACACCGCTTTCCCATTTCCAACCTCCTAGATGTAACGACCCGGGTTTTCAATAACCCAAGTCACTACTTGGCTAGGGACCACACAGTGGGTCTCATCTGTTAGCCTCACAACAACATCACATATAGGACCTTGCAACAAGAAGCACGGACAAATAATGAAAACATTCAACTTGTTATTTAAAAGTTCACACAACAAAACATGCACATGCATATGCCCTCAGAACGACAACATAAGAATTAACCGTAAAAACACAACCGCCGTTCCTGCAAAAACAACATTTGACAAAGTTGTACACAGGCAAGCTTACACCTCCTCCAACAAGCGGGAAACTCAAAATAAAACAAACGAACCCCTGTGAGATCATTGTCCCGGCGGACAACTTCTAGCAGCTGACGTCCCTACAGCGTCCCTATGAGCAGGAATACCTAAAAAGATGTCGGTATAAACCGTTAGTTCATGATCATCACTCTATCCACGAGAGATTCTATTAAACACATATCTATAATATATGCAACACATCAACCTAGCCATAATATATGCAATGCACTTATAGCCGGAACATTCATTTACATGCTTATTATAGGCCGGTGATACCAGTTTATTACTCATTTGCACTATGGTCGCCCCACTGAGCCAACCTCCTCTGTTGGTACCCCATGTTAGCAGGCATACCTTATTCGTTTCGGTCGCACCCTCCACTCTTAAAATTGAGGGAATCCCGTGTAAGAGCCTTAGTCTTTTGGACCGAGTTTACCTTAGCCGAGATTTGGCTTAGGCCGAGACGTGATCTTTTCCGCCCCCGCGGGCTTGTGTGCTGCCCCAGCGGGTTTCCGCCCCTGCGGCTCAAGGAACCGCCCTTGCGGTTTCCGACGGCTGCAGCCGGTTTTGTTGACTCTTTCCTTCCTTCTTAAGTCTCTCCCTTGGCTCGTGAGCAAGGGTTTCCACTCCTTTTTCCAAACCCTACATCCTTCTTGCTTCTTCTTATTCTCTCCTTGACCTTGATCTTGATCTTCCTTGAGTTTGGAAGTGTTTTGTTGTGTGGATAATGATGTTGATGAGCTTGAGGTGTGTTGCTGAGCTTGGAAGCCAATGAGGTTGGGTGTTGATCTTCTGTGCAGCCTAGGACCACAAGTGTGGTAAGCCTTCTTCTTCTTTTCCTTCTTTCTTCCTTTTCATTCCTTTTTCTAGCTTAGGATTAGATGTATGTTGAGGCTTTTTGAGGTTGATTTGTGTATGTATATGGTTGTATGTGACGTTGGATGAGAGAAGACGTGATTTGAACACGTGAAGAGCCGAAGAGAAACCGCGGGATCGCTTTCGGCATTGTCGCCGCCCCCGCGGTCTAGAGAAGCCGCCCCTGCGGGACCCTTGTCACCGCACCCGCGCCTGGAAGCCACCGCCCCTGCGGGAGTCGTGTCACAGCGCCTGCGTCCGTGCCTGCGCTTGCCTGCGGCCGCTGTCACCGCGCCTGCGACCGTGCTTAGCCGCGCCTGCGGGTTGCCTGTTCCGCCCCTGAGTCTTTCCATCACGCAGGTGCGTCTTGTCCCGGGTCTACCTAGAGTTGGGTAGATCCTTTCCTTTCCTAGTATGAGCAGTTTAGTGGCATGCTAGGTACGTATATGAGGATAGAATGAGGTCGATCACGTTATCGTTTATGTCAGTTATGGCTTTGAGGTTTATGAGTTAGGTTATGATCCTTATGGATCCCTTGGGTCTAGGTGTGACCCTTGTGATGGATATGAGTTTGATATATGTTGTTATGCCTTGTTTAGGCAGTGTTGATCTCCAAAGTTGGAGCCGATTGGGTTTGAGACTTCCGAGGTTGAGGTAAGTCAATAGGACTTACTTAGCTACCATCCATATATTGGATGTGTGCATGAGTGGTGTGTGCGTTATTATGTTTGAGTGTATGATTTGTGATGATTACCTACCTATGGTTTAGTGACCGCCCATTGTAAGGCCGTGAAAACTTGTCCTTTCATCCCTCTGGAAGTCTGGAGGTTCTCTACGGGCAGGCCAATCTAGCTCAGTGGGCCGACCACTCGCACCACTCCCATAGGGTACACGGGAGGTGGGACCGGATCCCCACTCTAGCTGGCACCATCCACGAGAGGCGAGGGTTATATTCCTCGTTTCACATATATTCATATTGATATATATATATACGCTTGAGTGACTGGACGTTATTAAGATAATAACCGGGTAAATGTGTGATAGCATGATGATGTGTTTACCATTCATTGGTGTGTGATTGTGCTTATGCATCTTCTTATATATGCGTATGGTTAGCTAACGGTTTTATACCATGTTGTAGATTCTTTGCAGGTTAGGAGAACTGCAGAGTGATCCAGGGGGTGATCTGCTGAGGGCTCCGTACACTGGGTCGTCCTCGTGGGATGGGATCTTTGGACTATGTATATGGTTATGTTTTGTTGTACTCAGCAGTTCTTGTATAAACCCTTTTGATACTTTTATAACAGTTTGATGTTTTGTATTTAATCTATTGGTGCCTTGTTGTAAGATTCAGTGAACTTGCTGTCAGGCTAGGGTCAGGATCCGTTGTGAGATCCTAGCCCAGTAGCACCTCGAGTCCTACGGATTTGGGATGTTACATCCCGGTCGTGACTCTAGGAGTCCTATTGCCAATTAATATAGGCCAACGCCGATTCAGACACACCATGCGTTTCAGGCTGATACGGCATATATATTTTTACCCAAGTCCATGGGTGTAGCCGGTGTACTTATGTGCTCTCCCATATGGGTTATGACCATATGATAACAGACTCGTTCTCATATACACACATATCACGTGTGTTCACACATCTTGTTCATTAGCTATATGCTACAAATAATTAATTTCACTTTAAATTAATATATATATTTTCACACATAACCACACGTCAAATCTAATTGTTGTATTATATATAACATACGTACATATATATACCATAACAATATATGAGCATGCTTATCAATACACGTTCACTATCATATCAAGATCATTATAACACACAACATGCTAACATATCATACGAGTATCAAAATCATTATGATATCACAACATCATACTTTCACAATAACAATAATATCAAACAATTTAAATCTCTCAAGTAGTAACCTCTGCAGATCAAAACTAAGAAAGTCCGAAGACTTACCTGACAATTTGCAAACAAATAAATCACCTACAATTAGTCTACTGCCTCCTGCAACATCTGTAAGGAATATCAAATTCCTCGTAATAAGTTTATCGCTTCAAACATCAACTAAATTCATTACTTTGAATTTAATTAGCTTTACGACATTTTCCGAATCTTAATTTAATTAATTAATCCTTTAATTAATTAATGAAATTTCGGCAGCGTTACATTTTGCCTGAAGGCAATTTCCGAACTAACCTATTATCAGATCTCAACAAGTAAATAGCCAAAGTTCACCAGAATAATATAACGAGCATAATGGAATTTCCATTTATCCATTTTGACAAGCCTAAGGTCATATTAGAGTAACCCTCAATACGGAAAACGAATAAATTCATAACTTATTCGTTACTAACCCGATTGAGAACCGAAAGAATATCCGGAATCACAGGGACGAAGGCTACGCACGGACACCACCAAATTCACTGGAAACTGAGCGACGGAACCCGACAGGTAAGGGATATGCACGAACTGACCTTAACTTCGACGGAAACGCGAAACGTTGGTACCGAAATGAAGAGAATGAATAGAGGAATCCGAAACCTCAAACGTAATTGAAATCGGATTACAGACGAAGAATAGATCTGGGTTTGAAGGTTGAGAGAAATCAAAGCTTTTACAAAGAAGTGTGAAATGCAATGAATTTCCGCTATTTATAGCAAAGTCGATAATTATCCTTTCGCGAAGTCGATAAATATCCTTTTACCGTTCCGAAGGCGGTTTGAGCCCATTCTCCAAACTTCTCGAAATTGGAGTGATAAGTCCGGAATATTGTGTGGATAGTTGTTCCACAATTTTTTCGAAAAACGCGTAATCCTAAGCCGCCTTTCTTAGGCGCCTTTCTTAGCCGCTAAGAAACAAAATAGCGACTCTTTTGGCCATTTTGCCTTTTCATATTATTTCACATCTAGGACATATGATGTCCTGATCATTTCTCTCAACTGCAGTTTTATTAATTGGAGCTCCTAAA
Source organism: Fagopyrum tataricum (assembly GCA_002319775.1). NCBI lineage: Eukaryota > Viridiplantae > Streptophyta > Magnoliopsida > Caryophyllales > Polygonaceae > Fagopyrum > Fagopyrum tataricum. The sequence continues at coordinate 28,880,425 of CM008284.1, forward strand.
TGCTCCAAATAACACCGCATGGTAAAAAGTTATTCCCCGGAGGAAAAAGTGAAAATTTTGTCACAAGTCCCAAATTACGCTATGAACATCATGGTGGAATTCATACTCATCATTTACGCACTGTTCGCGAGTTATGAGTCAATTACTATCGATAATTAAGTTTATCATCATTAATGAGGATTAAGAAATCCTAACTTTTACATCTCACCCCCATTAAGAAAAGTTTCGTCCCGAAACTTTAGTACACAACTCGCGAGAAGACTGGATCCATCAATCACATAAATAAACTATCTTTGCATTTCATGCAACCATAGATTATCACCACCTTAACGGGGGTTATCAAGCTCACACTAGGGAAGTCTATCACTTCCTAAGTTAGCAAACACAAGTCAATTCACGCAAGCACATAATTCACATAAGCATGTAAGTTAGAGGAAAAGTTAGATATCACTCGTTACCCCTTTTCCAGTTAACGAGCAGAGATTTAATGCCAAACGATATGCCGCCTTTCCAAATCTTTCCAAAATCTCAAATGGCCCTTTATATTGAGTACTCAACTTTCCCTTAATACCAAATCGTCTTACTCCACGCGTTGGTGACACTTTCAGCCAAACTTGTGTCCCTGTTTCAAACTCCAATGGACGTCGTCTCTTATCAGCATAAGACTTTTGTCTACTCTGTGCTGCTAACATCCTTTCTCGGATCAGAGAAAATTTCTCTATATCACCTTTGACTTTGTCTGGAGTTGTATTTATGACATCAGAAGGCTCATCCCAACACAACGGGGTTCGACATTTCCTTCCATACAGTGTTTCATAAGGTGTCATTTCAATGGATGCATGCCAACTATTGTTGTACGTGAATTCAACCAATGACAGATGATCTGGCCATATCGGCCCCAATCAAGTACACAAGATCTCAACAAGTCTTCCAAAGTCTGAATAGTTCTTTATGACTGACTGTCCAACTATGGGTGAAACATTGTTGTAAAATTCAACTTGCATGGTTCCCATTACCGTATGTACTTGATTCAAAAATCTAGAAGTAAACTGTCCATCTCGATCTGAAACTATGGTCTTAGTTACTCCGTGTAATCTGACTATCTGCTTCATAAATCCCTCGGTCAATCTATTCACTGCCCAACTCTCCTGAATTGGAATGAATCTTGATGTCTTGGTTAATCGATCCACCACCACCCATATGGAGTCATAACCCTTGTTACTATGTAGACTGGTTACGAAATCCATAGTGACGTGTTTCCATTTCCATTCTGGTATTTCTAGACACTGAAGTTCTCCTCCTGGTTTTTGATGCTCAATCTTAACTTGTTGACATTTTTGACAACGTGCCACAAACTTGACAATATCCATTTTCATACTTTTCCACCAGGAGTATGGTCTAATATCCCGATACATCTTATTTGATCCTGGATGTATTGAATATGGTGTTGTGTGGGCTTCAACAAGAATCTTTCTTCTGATCTCATCATCACGAGGCACACATATCCTTCCTTGGTATCTAATCATATTATCATCTTTGATAAGGGAGTCTGAACTTTCGCCATTTATAATCATTGACCTCACCTTGGTCAGATCAGGGCAACTCAGTTGTTTCTATGCGATCTCTTTCAACCAACTAGGCACTATCTCCAAGATACAAATATATCCTTAATCCTTCTGAACCCACACTTCGATGCCAATACGCATAAGATCTTTTTGTATCTCAAGTTGTGCAGTTAAACGGGCAATCACTTTTTCTTGAACTGACTTTATGCTCAGTGCATCAGCAACCACGTTAGCCTTACCAAGATGATACAATATCTCCAAAGCATAACCCTTTATCAGCTCTAACCATCTCTTTGTCTCATTTTCAACTCTTTTTGAGTAAATATATACTTCAAACTCTTATGATCCGTCATGATCTTGCACGTTGTTCCAAATAAGTAATGCCGCCAAATCTTCACTGCGTGAACTACTGTTGCTAACTCTAAGTCATACGTTGGGTAATTTTACTCATATTGCCTCAATTGTCTAGATGCGTAAGCTATAACTCTGTCATTCTGCAGCAGAACACATCCTAGACCCATCTTGGAAGCATCACCGTAAACAATGAATCCTAGAGTTCCATTCGTTTGAGCTAACACATGTGCATTTGTCAATCTCTTCTTTATTTCTTCAAAGCTTGTTTGACACTTGTCAATCCATATAAACTTTGTTTTCTTCTGCAAAAGGTTGGTCATAGTTTTGGATATGACGGAGAATCCTTCAACAAAACGTTTGTAGTATTCTGCTAATCCTAAGAAACTATGTATCTCTTTTCACGTTTTTGGGTGGTTCCCATGCTAGCACACTTTCAATCTTGGATGGGTCAACTCTGACTCCTTTCGCAGTAATCACGTGTCCCAAGAATGCAACTTCCTTCATCCATAAATCACACTTGGATAACGTGGCATAAAGCTTCTCTTTTCTCAACACTTGAAGGACTGCTTTCAAATGATCTGCATGCTCTTCATTACTTCGTGAATAAACTAGTATACTGTCTACAAAGACCACAACAAATCTCTCCAAGTACCCAATGAAGGTCCTATTCATCAATTTCATAAACGCAGCAGGTGCGTTAGTTAATCCAAATGGCATAACCACAAATTCGTAATATCCATACCGAGTTCGAAAGGCTACCATATGGATATCCTCCTTTTGAATCTTTAGTTGATGATAACCTACCCGAAGGTCTATCTTAGAGAACATTGTCGCTCCTTGTAATTGATCCAACAAATCAACTATCTGTGGCAAAGGATTCTTGTTCTTGATTTTTACTTTATTCAATTCTCTATAATCAATACATACCTCAAGGTACCATCATTCTTCCTCACAAACAGCAAAGACGCTCCACATGTTGACACACTTGGTAGAATAAATCCTTTTATCCGCCAGTTCTTCCAATTGCTTCTTTAACTCAATTATTTCCACAGGTGCTATTCTATAAGGTGTTTTGAAAATTGGTCTAGTTTCAGGCTCTAGATCAATCCTAAAGTCAACTTGCCTCGTAGGTGGCATCCAAGTATTTCATCTTGAAAAACATCTATAAATTCACGAGCAATTGAAATGTCTTTCAATTGAATCTTCCCTTCTTTCTCCAAAGCATAACACAAATGTGCTTCATAACCCTTCTTGATCAAACTAGCAGGTTTCATGGCAAAAATCATTATCAATGGCTTTCAGGAATCACCTCCTTTGAACACATGACAAGTTCCATCCTTAGCTAACATTGTTATTGTTAGTGCTTCTGCATCTATATTCGCCTAATACTTGATCATCCAGTCCATGCCTATAATCATTTCATCACTATTCAATCCAATTATAAGAAAATCCTTTATCCAATCTACTTGACCTAACCTCCATGTACACTTTGACTTATTTCTTCTCCAATGTTAGAAGAAGATCCTTGAGAAGACATCGTCCCTCGATTCCCACAAAACTTGGCCATATGCCCCGGTCGACTACATTTGAAGCATGTAGTTGGACTTTTCGGACAATCTTTCTTGTAATGATTTGGGTCTCCACAGTTGAAGCACGCTCTTCCCTCCCAGTTTGCTCCTGCCCGTGGTTGTGGAGGAGGCCTCGTTCCTTAAGTCACGGGTTTCATACTCACAGGTTTTAAGAAACTTGGAGTGCACTTCTGTCTCGTTCCTCCACTAGCTCGAGAATCCACCTCTTTCCTAAAGCCTTTTCTTGCTTCAAGCTTTAGGGCTTTCTCTTGATACTCCAAAAATGTCAGATATTCAAAAGGTGATAACGTCAAGCTGAGATGTCATTTCAGCCTATTCACAAACAAGCTTACCAACTGATCCTCAGGTGGTGCCTTCTCATCCAATAAGGTATACTCCCCATGGAATTTCTCGATTATCTCCATCATCGGAGAATCTTCAACTGTTGCTTCCGGAAAAGTCTTCAACAAGTTAGTACGGACTGCAGTCGGGAAAAAGTGTGTCCGAATCCGACTCTTGAAAGTATCATAATCCACAATGATTGCACGGCATCTCATCCACCAACATACAACGGCATTCTGGAGAAAGTTTGCTGCGAGTTTTACCTTATACTTTTCAAGTACTCCTATGTCTCCAAAAGTCATGTCTAGGTGGTTTAACCACCAATCCACTTCCATCCCATAATCTCAGCAAACATTGACACATACTCCTCTTCATAGCCCTTCACCACTTCTCTGAATGAAGTTCACTATCCTCCTTTTCCACAGATGGAACCTCTGGTGCTTGGGGTTCAGTAACTCGTGCTTGCCCTTGTGCTTCCCTCATAGAAAAAGCTCTCTCTAGTGCTACATTGATCATTTCATGCATCTTCTTATCTCGTGCAACATGCTGGGTAGAGGTACTTGACCTCGACCTCCTATTATCAACTCCCTTCATACACCACTGTGATAAGATCGCATAAACCCGCTCACTTCTAGCACGTTGTTCTCCTATTGGCACACTTGCAATTTATGCTCCTGGCGCACTCGTAATGAAGCTGTAAATTCCTTGTCTCTTAATCAAAATAGTCTTGGTTGTCATTTCAAGACTTTAACAAGCCGTAACATTTGAGATCGTTATCTCATCAAACATATCCACTACGTATAGAAGTAGTGATATCAAGCAGAATAGTAGGAATCTTAAAAAGAGAGAGAGGAAACTGCACTTACAAGGAGTCACGCTGAGGAGTGGTAAGGTAGTGATTTAACTCACAATCCCTGTAACGCCCGGAATTTTATTCCGGGCTTAGAGCGCCTTGTAGATCTTCCCGTAGGCCGATATGCCGAGTGCCGGGATTTATTCCTAAGAAAATCCCGAGCCGACTCGTCGTTTTTTCCCTTTTTTCGCGTTCCGACCCTTCGTTCCGAGTCGAAGTGACAAGGGGTCATTTCCGACCCCTCGTTCCGGGGTGATTTGACAAGACGTCAGCTCCCCTCCCCACATTGCAGTCTTGTCCCCTCTCTCTCTCTTCTCCCTTGCTCTCTCACGTCATTTCTTTCCTTCACTCTTCTTCTCTTCTCTTCTCTTCTCTTCTCTTCTTCCATTGTTGCTTGAAGCTTGGACTGTGGATTGCAGTGGAGAGGTTCCAGATTTGGTTTGGTAAGCTCCTTCCTCTCCCTCCCCTCTCTTCTTTAGCTGATCATCCTTTTCTTCTCCCCTCCTTCATCCATGGCCATGGATGAAGATCTTGAGAATTTTTTGCTCAAATCCTTGCATACATATGTTCTTAGCTCGATTAGGTCGGGGAGAGGAGTCTAAGACCATTGGTTGGCGTTTGGAGAAGACCCAGCAAGGAAAGGAGGACATTCGAGCCAAGGATCCACGATCGAGACGAAGAAGACGAGCTTCTGCAGCGTAACCGCGGGGGCGGATCATCACGACCGCGGGGGCGGCCCGCCGCAGTTGCGGCCAGCACAGCCGCAGGAGCGGCCCGCCGCAGGTGCGGCCAGCACAGCCGCAGGGGCGGCTCCGGGCTCCAGGACGCCGGACCGCCGTAGGTGCGGTTGACCACAGCCGCAGGGGCGGCCCAGACCGCCGCAGGGGTGGCTCCTGCCACCGCAGGGGCGGTTCCTGCTCCGCCAGAGGGCCGCAGGGGCGGCGCCAGCCTTCCGCAGGGGCGGTGTCTGCTCCGCCGGTACGCCAGCTTGACTCCGCGGCTGTGTTTCTTCGATAGTAGGTTCCTCTCCTCCCTTCCCCTTCGTTCATTCCTTAGCTTTGTAGTTGTAGCATGCTTAGGATGGCCTAGAGTAGTGTGAGATGACACTTAGTGGTTGTGAACCTAGGAGCCCCTAAAGCTCGATGTAATTGATGGATATGAGCATGTTGGACCTTCTAGGCTAGCTTGTTCGTCCTTGGTTGAGGATTATGATCTTGTGAGATTATGAACTGTTGTGGGTTGTTTCATGAGTGGAAAGTGTGATGAGTACTTGGGACCTAGGATGCATTCCTAGCTTAAGGGTTAGGTGATCTTGCTTAGATCACTAGAGTGAAGTCTAAGACTTCTTGAGAGTGAGTATGTATTGATATGCATATCTCTTGTGAGCAGGTTGTGGGCTTCCCCCTTAAGGAAGCAAGAGTGTGGTGACTTGGGTTTGGTGACGAGGTAAGTCTCCGGACTTACTTAACTCGTATTTTACGTATTAGCATTGATGTGTGTTTGGTGGTGTGTGTTTATGTTCTTGATATAACAACTAAACCGGTAATTAGGACCACCGACCTTATATATTTTGGCCCAAGTGTATGATAACGGGAGGTGACATCATCTGTCTAGCTCTGCGTGAAGTCTAGGAGGTTCTCGGCGACTAGCCCGGCGGGTTAGATGGTCGGATGCATATGTACCATTCTTTGCTGGTAAGTAGGGACCGAGGCGAGATCATGGTGGTTCTCTTGTCACAAACCGAAGTTGAATTAGAACGGGATATGACTTAATAATAAAAAGATAATAAACCGGACTTGTGTGTTTTATGTTATGTGATATGTATCTGTTTGTGCCTTCGCCTCTTTTCTAATGCTTCGAATATGAGCTAACGGTTTTAAACCGTGGTTGTAGATGCCTTGCAGGTTAGGGACGCCGCCGAGTGAGGTGGAGGAGTGGACAGCCGGGGTCTCCGTACATTATAGGACGGGGACGTTTTTGGGTTGTGTTATGTTTTGGGTTGTGTGTTCGTATCTTTGGTTGTGGATGTTGTTGCACGATTTAGACTTTCGTATCGGGGTTATATTGTTTTGAGGACTCGGCTGAGTTTCCACTTTGTAGTCTTTACATTCCGGTTTTCGCATACATTAAAAATGTGTTGAGTTTTGCCTTTATTTGTTCCTTGTTGGAATGGTCCAGTGAAATTGTTGTCAAGCTAAGGGTCGGTACCCATTGTGAGGTCTCGCCCGTAGCATCCCGAGTCCAGTGGATTTGGGATGTTACAATCCTGACTATGCATATGATTTTACACTCACGAAAATCATACGATAACAATTTTCAAAACATTTTCTAACACTTAAACACATATTTCAAACCAACCTGGCCTAGGTTGTAGTTAGGTTGAATTGTCATGTCTTATTTCAGATCACATGTGCTCTTGTTGTCAACCTAAGCTCTGATACGACATTGTAATGACCCGAGTTTTTAATAACCCAATTCGCCACTTGGCTAGGGACCACACATGTAAGAGCCTTAGCCTTTGGAGCCACTTTTGGCCTTAGCCGCCCCCGCGGATGAGTGGAGCCACCCCTGCGGCTAGTGTAGGGATCCGCCCCTGCGGCTCAGGGGACCGCCCCTGCGGTTTCCTGCGGCTGTAGCCGGCTTTGTTGACCTTTGACCCGTGCTTTACTCTCTTCTCTTCTTACTTGGTGAGCAAGGGTTTCTCCTTCACTTTCATTCCATATCCAGCCCTTTCACGTCCTTCTTGCTTCTCCTTCCTCCATCTTGATCTTGTTCTTGGTTTGCCTTAGAGTATGGAAGAGAGTTTGTGGTGTGGCCATGCTGAGGTTGATGTGTGTTTGTGTTGCTGAGTTTGAGAGCTAACTGTGGAAGTGGTTGATACTTCCTTGCAGCCTAGGACCACAAGTGTGGTATGTCTTCTTGCTTCTTCTTTCTTTCTTCTTCCTTGATTCCTTTGATTAGCTTAGGATTACATGTATGTGGATGTAGTTTAATGTTGGAATGTGTATGTATGTGTGTGTGTGTGAATCTGGAATGATGAAGACGTGATTTGATCACGAGAAGATCCGAAGAGGAATCGCGGGGTCACGTTCTGCACCGTCGCCGCCCCCGCGCCTGGAAGCCACCACCCCTGCGGAAGCCGTGCCGTAGCGCCCGCGCCGTACCTGCGCCGTGCTTGCATTACCTGCAGCCTTTGTCACCGCGCCCGCGGCTGAGTCCTGCCGCGCCTGCGGGTTGCCTTGCTCCGCCCCTGCGTCTCTTGTGTCAAGCAGGTGCATCTTGTCCCGGATCTACCTAGAGTTAGGTAGATCCTTTCCTTTCCTAGTATGAGCGGTAGTAGCATGCTAGGTATATGTTGAGGATAGATTGTTGATGAGTATGTTTCGTTATGCCTTGTTGCTGGGCAGTGTTGTCCTCCAGATTGGAGTGGACCGTGTTTGAGGGTTGATCGAGTTGAGACGACTTTGAGGTTGAGGTAAGTCCGTAGGACTTACTTAGTTGCCATCCCTATATTGGATGTGTGCATGAGTGGTGTTTATTATATGCTTTATAGCATGCGTTATGATGGTCACCGACCTGTGGTATATTGCTCTCCCATTGTAGGGCCGTGATAACTTGCCCTTTCATCCCGCCGGGAGTCTGGGAGGTTCTCTGTAGGTAGGCCAGACCTGGTAAACGGTTGGGGCACTCTCCATTCCCTTAGGGTACACGGGGAGGTGTTCCAGGCACCATTCCAGCTGGCTATTGGACCCTGAGGCGAGGATTATATATTCCTCGTGTCACATATTTTAAATGGATATCTATACGAGTTGATTGCTGGACTTTATAAACATAATGAACCGGGTAAATGCGTGATAGCATGTTGACGTGTTTAGTATTCTTTGATGTGTGTATGTGCTCTGCATCTCTTATATATGTGTATGGTTATTTAACGGTTTTATACCGTGTTGTAGATCCTTTGCAGGATAGGAGAGCTGCAGAGTGATCCAGAGTGGGCGATCCGCTGAGGGCTCCGTACACTGGGGCGTTATCGGGGATATGGGACCTTTTTGTTGTATAGTGTTGTTTTATTTGTACTCAGCGGTACTTTTGTATTACCTTTTGATATATATATATATATATATATATATATATATATCAGTATCATGTTTTGTATTTAATCTATTTGTGCCTTGTTGTAAGATTCAGTGAACTTGTTGTTAGGCTAGGGTCAGGATCCATTGTGAGATCCTAGCCCAGTAGCACCTCAAGTCCTACAGATTTGGGGTGTTACAAAGTTGGTATCAGAGCCCAGGTTGACAACAATAGCCCTAGTAATCTGTAATAAAGGTCGAATAGATAAATAAACAGAACCCAAAAGGGGTCTGACTTTTCAAAAGGTTTTGGTTTTGAAATGAGTACAAATGTTTTGGGATATCGTGTACGTGAGCCATCGCCCCTCTGAAGATCTCAACAGTATATATATATAGATATTCTGTTATGATTGATTTGATATATATCTGTACATACGGCATATATATAGCCTTCTGAGTTAGGTTTGTGACCTCTACAGATGGTTCAGACTAGAGCTTTACCTGCAGCTGGACGGGGTAGGGGTAGACCTCCTCTAGGTAGAGGACGGGGTAGGATTCCTGTTGTTGATCCACGTGCAGTAGAGGAGATCCTTGAGGATGTTGCTGAGAGTGTCGTCCTTGAGACTGGGAATGACATAGCTGGGAGACAGGGTCCACAGCGAGTCTAGTCAGACGATTCGTATCGTGTCTCCATGGAGAGACCAGCCTTCCGCGAGTACATTAGACGTGTTGAGGAGGCTGCCAGGGCAGGTAGGCATGCCCCTGATCTGCCAGCACAAGAGGGATCATCTAAGAGATCCCATGCAGTTACACAGGTGCCAGCTGCACCGGCACCTGCCGCTGAGATTGCTCTAGCTACAGAGGAGCATAGAGGGCCTCGACTAGACACTTGGTTGAAGGCTTTTCATCAGATGGGAGTACCCCCTTTCTCTGGGAAGGTGGGGTTGGTGGTTGAGCTCTGGATAGGACATGTAGACTCAGCTCTGGAGTTTATTAGATGTCCAGCTGACAGGAAGATTGAGTTAGTGCACACTCTGTTCAAAGATTTGTCACAGCACTAGTGGAGGTCTGTACGAGTACATGTTACTAGTTATGAGCAGATGAGGACTATGATCCGAGAGCGTTTCTGCTCTGCCTCGCTGAGGAGGGAGAAACAGCGAGACTTTGTTGAGGCTGGGTTCGAGGATGTACCGGTATCAGAGGCCATCAGGAGATTTCAGGAGGAGCTGGCATTGCAGGGTCCAGCTGCACCTTCTGCAGATCAGCATGTGTATTTGTTTTCCCGACGACTGAGGGATACTACCCGTACTTATATGGCGGGTTTCCACTGTGAGTCTTTGATTGATTATCAGGACCGGGCTTCTGATTATGAGAGAGAGAGGGCCAGCCAGAGGAGAGCTTCTCAGACCGGAGGGTCTGAGAAGAGACAGCGGACTGGGCAAAGCAGTGGTACTGGTGGAGCTCCTGGTTCAGGGCGAGGCCAGAGTCGCCAGAGTCATCCTTCATCTGCACCAGGTGCAGATAAGGGAGTACAGTGCTTCAACTGCAGTGAGTATAGGCATATGAGATCAGAGTGTACGAGGCAGTAGGTGACTTGCTTCACTTGTGGCAGACCCGTTCACAGAGCTATCTTCTGTACACGAGGGAGAGCTTCATCACAACAGGATTCTTCTCCTGCTAGTGCAGCATGGGGTGGGCAGAGGCCACCTCAGCAGCAGCAGATGCAGGGACAACAGAGAGTCCCAAATCGCCCTACGACTCAGGGATCTGCTCTTCGGCCGAGTAGAGGCAGAGGTCGTGGTGGGAGCACCATTGATACTAGAGGCCCACAGGGTCGTGTTTTTAAGTTGAGGAGTACAGAGGAGCCAGCTGCACCGACTGCTACAGGTACCATTCTGATTTATGGTTTACCTGTTAGACCCTGCCCGATGGTGGTAGGGTCAGAGGAACCCATGAGATTCGTGACTGTCCCATTTCTGTAGGGACTCGTGTTTTACTAGTTGACTTCTTTGTCATGCCGTTAGAGCATGAGGAATTTAGACTAGGTATGGATTGGATGGATAGACACTCTGTAGTCTTAGATGTAGGTAGGAGGACTGTTACCCTCTCTACCGAGTTAGGTCAGATAGAGGTTTTCCGAGGTTGGGACCTAGGAAAGACAGGCACAGTTATCAATGCGATATGGGCAGCTAGACTGATTGCACAAGGTTGTGATGCCTTCTGGTGTTATGCCATGGAGGGGGAGAGTCCAGTATTAGAGGGCATTCCAGTTGTCCGTGATTTTGCAGATGTGTTTGCTGAGCAGTCCAGTTTGCCGCCTCCAGAGGAGTGTGGACTTTAGTATTGAGTTAGAGCCTAGTACGAGACCTATCTCGAAGGCCCCATACCGGATGGCGCCTGTCGAGATGCTGGAGCTGAAGAAGCAACTTGAGGAGCTGGCTGAGAAGGGCTTCATTCGCCCTAGTGTATCTTCATGGGGAACACCTGTCCTCTTAGTACGGAAGAAGGATAGATCACTGAGATTATGCATTGACTACAGAGAGCTGAACAAAGTGACCATCAAGAATAAGTATCCATTGCCGCATATTGATGACTTGTTAGATCAGCTTCAGGGAGCGAAAGTGTTCTCCAAGATTGATCTGCGTTCCGGGTATCACCAGCTGAGGGTGAGAGAGTAGGATGTGCATAGGACAACATTCAGGACCAGATATGGACACTACGAGTTTGTAGTGATGCCATTTGGACTTACGAATGTCCCAACAATTTTTATGGAGTTGATGAACAATATCTTCATCGACTTCCTGGATCAGTTTGTGGTGGTATTCATATATGATATTCTGGTGTACTCTCGCAGCAGAGAGGAGCATGCAGGACAGCTGAGGACTGTATTGTAGGTTTTACGGAATAGAGAACTTTATGCTATGTTCTCTAAGTGCGATATCTGGATGCCAGAGGTAGCATTCCTGGGTCACATTGTTTCCGCCGAGGGGATCAAGGTTGATCCGGCGAAGATAGAGGCAGTAGCAGCATGGACGACACCGACGAACGTCAAGGAAGTACGTAGCTTTCTTGGCTTAGCCGGTTATTACCGACGCTTTGTGGAGGGATTTTTTGTGATTGCCCGTCCACTGACGAGTCTGCTGAGGAAGACTACCAGATTTGGGTGGTTTGATCAGTGCATGCAGAGTTTTGAGGAGCTGAAGAGACGTTTGACTTCTGCTCTTGGTTTGGCACAACCAGAGGGTACAGAGGATTTTGTGGTATACAGTGATGCATCCAAGCTAGGCTTGGGATGTGTGTTGATGCAGCGGGGCAAAGTGATTGCCTATGCGTCTAGACAGCTGAAGACGTATGAGGAGAACTACCCAACTCATGATCTAGAGTTGCCAGCGCTAGTTCATGCACTGAAGATCTGGAGACGTTACCTATGTGGTGCTACATGTCAGATCTTCATAGACCATAAGAGTCTGAAGTACATTTTCACGCAGCGGGAATTGAATAACCGCTAGCGTAAATGGCTTGAGCTGATCAAGGATTTTGATCTTGAGATTCTCTATCATCCGGGGAAGAAGAACGTCGTCGCTGACGCTCTGAGCAGAAAGATGCCTCGAGAGCAGGCGATTGCGAGGCTGATAGTTCAACATCAGTTGCAGAGGGATCTGATCTGGTTAGAGTTGGACATCCAGTTTCCTGATGAGGATGCCCAGCTGTGTACTTTAGAGGTTCTTCCTGATCTGTTGGGTGAGATCCAACAAAAGTAGGAGACCTGCCCGACCTTGATGAGGATGAGAGAGTGGATGTCTCGGGATGAGGCACCACAGTTTCTTCTGGGAGCAAATGGAGTATTGAGATGCCGTGGTTGCGTCTGTGTACCTGCTGATCCAGATCTGAGACAGGATTTTACTGGAGGCTCACTGTACACCTTACTTTGTACATCCAGGTACGAGTAAGATGTATCAGGATTTGAGACGTTTGTATTGGTGGGGAGGGCTGAAACCCGATGTGGCCAGATTTGTGGCACAGTGTGCGACCTTCCAGCAGGTCAAGATAGAGCATAGCAGACCTGGGGGTGAGCTCCATCCACTTCCCGTCCCACAGAGGAAGTGGGAGGATGTCACCATGGATTTTGTGATTGGACTGAGGCTGAGCCGGAGTTTTGATGCCATCTGGGTCATAGTGGACAGATTGACGAAGACGGCACGTTTCATTCCCATTAGAGAGACGTGGCCGGTGAGCAGATTAGCTGAGGAGTACACTAGACAGATAGTGAGACTCCATAATGTACGGAGGACGATCGTCCCAGACAGAGATGGACGATTTACCTCGACATTTTGGCAGCAGATTCAGACTGCCTTGGGGACGAGTTTGCACTTCACTACTGCGTTCCATTCTCAGACAGATGGTCAGTCAGAGAGGACCATTCAGACCCTGGAGGATATGCTGCGAGCTTGTGTGTTGTATTGGGGACAAGTGTGGACGGATCATCTCCCACTAGTTGAGTTCTCATACAACAACAGCTGACATGCATCGATTGGGATGGCCCCATATGAGGCATTGTATGGACAGAGATGTTGTACCCCCTTATGGTGGGATGAGCAAAGCAGTGTTAGTAGTTTGGCACCTGATCAGATTCAAGATGCTATGGCTCGAGTAGCACTAATTAGAGAGCGGATGCTGACTGCGCAGAGCCGTCAGAAGTCTTATGCGGATAGGAGGCGTAGACCTCTAGAGTTAAGAGTTGGAGCCCATGTGTGGATGAGAGTGTCCCCGACACGAGGTGTTAGACGTTATGGCAATAAGGGGAAGTTGAGCCCCCGATATGTCGGACCGTTCGAGTTTCTGGATCGGGTTGAGAGTGCAGCTTATAGATTAGCCTTGCCTCCGAGATTAGAGGGTGTTCACCCTGTGTTTCACGTGTCTCAGCTGAGGGAGTACATACCAGATCCAAGACATATCGTGAGTTATGATGATTTGGTGGTTGAGCCGGACCACACTTTTGTTGAGCACCCTATTGCAGTCCTAGAACGAGGTATGAGACGCCTGCGCTCGAAGGACATTCCTATGTTGAGGATACAGTGGTCGAGACGAGGACCTGAGGAGGCTACATGGAAGACTGATGATAGTATCTAGAGGAAATATCTAGAGTTCTATGCCGAGATAGACATACTTGTAGGGTCTACGAGTAGATCTTAGTACTATCTGGGTGAGTGTTTGCTTATGTGCTTATATGCCATGTCGTGTTTATTTTCGTACTAGCTTGATATGATGTGTGATCTTATTAGATCTTGTTGTGCTAGTGCGATTGTTTATAGCTGGAGATGGTTCGTTCCTCCCTGCTTTTGTGATGCTGGTTGGATAGAGATGGTTTTCCTCTATGCCCTGGATAGTGTTTGTGTTGGAGTCGATGGTTTCCTCCATGCTTATGTTTGAGGTTATAGAGAGAGTTGTACCTCGGCTTGTGAGTCCGAGTGGTTTGAGGATTTTACAAGTTTCGGGACGAAACTTGTTTTTAGGGGGGTGAGGTGTAAGAGCCTTAGCCTTTGGAGCCACTTTTGGCCTTACGGCTCAGGGGACCGCCCCTGCGGTTTCCTGCGGCTGCAGCCGGCTTTGTTGACCTTTGACCCGTGCTTTACTCTCTTCTCTTCTTACTTGGTGAGCAAGGGTTTCTCCTTCACTTTCATTCCATATCCAGCCCTTTCACGTCCTTCTTGCTTCTCCTTCCTCCATCTTGATCTTGTTCTTGGTTTGCCTTAGAGTATGGAAGAGAGTTTGTGGTGTGGCCATGCTGAGGTTGATGTGTGTTTGTGTTGCTGAGCTTGAGAGCTAACTGTGGAAGTGGTTGATACTTCCTTGCAGCCTAGGACCACAAGTGTGGTATGTCTTCTTGCTTCTTCTTTCTTTCTTCTTCCTTGATTCCTTTGATTAGCTTAGGATTAGATGTATGTGGATGTAGTTTAATGTTGGAATGTGTATGTATGTGTGTGTGTGTGTGAATCTGGAATGATGAAGACGTGATTTGATCACGAGAAGATCCGAAGAGGAATCGCGGGGTCACGTTCTGCACCGTCGCCGCCCCCGCGCCTGGAAGCCACCACCCCTGCGGAAGCCGTGCCGCAGCGCCCGCGCCGTGCCTACGTCGTGCCTGCGTTACCTACAGCCTTTGTCACCGCGCTTGCGGCAGAGTCCTGTTGCGCTTGTGGGTTGCCTTGCTCAGCCCCTGCATCTCTTGTGTAACGCAGGTGCGTCTTGTCCCGGGTCTACCTAGAGTAAGGTAGATCCTTTCCTTTCCTAGTATGAGCGGTAGTAGCATGCTAGGTATATGTTGAGGATAGATTGTTGATGAGTATGTTTCGTTATGCCTTGTTGCTGGGCAGTGTTGTCCTCCATATTGGAGTGGACCGTGTTTGAGGGTTGATCGAGTTGAGACGACTTCGAGGTTGAGGTAAGTCCGTACGACTTACTTAGTTGCCATCCCTATAATTGATGTGTGCATGAGTGGTGTTTGTTATATGCTTTATAACATGCGTTATGATGGTCACTGACCTATGGTATATTGCTTGCCCATTGTAGGGCCATGATAACTTGCCTTTCATCCCGCCGGGAGTCTGGGAGGTTCTCTGTAGGCAGGCCAGACCTGGTAAACGGTTCGGGCACTCTCCATTCCCTTAGGGTACACGGGGAGGTGTTCCAGGCACCATTCCAGCTGGCTATTGGACCTAGAGGCGAGGATTATATATTCCTCGTGTCACATATGTTATATGGATATATATACGAGTTGATTGTTGGACTTTATAATGATAATTAACCGGGTAAATGTGTGATAGCATGTTGACGTGTTTAGTATTCTTTGATGTGTGTATGTGCTCTGCATCTCTTATATATGTGTATGGTTAGCTAACGGTTTTATACCGTGTTGTAAATCCTTTGCAGGATAGGAGAGCTGCAGAGTGATCCAGAGTGGGCGATCCGTTGAGGGCTCCGTACATTGGGGCGTTATCGGGGATATGGGACCTTTTTGTTGTACAGTGTGGTTTTATTTGTACTCAGCGGTACTTTGTATTACCTTATGATATATATATATATATATATATATATATATATATATATATATATATATATATATATCAGTTTCATGTTTTGTATTTAATCTATTTTTGCCTTGTTGTAAGATTCAGTGAATTTGTTGTTAGGCTAGGGTCAGGATCCATTGTGAGATCCTAGCCCAGTAGCATATCGAGTCCTACGGATTTGGGGTGTTACAACACAGTGGGTCCCATCAGTTAGCCTGACAACAACATCACTTATAGGACCTTGCAACAAGAAGCATGGACAAATAATGAAAACATTCAACTTGTTATTTAAAAGTTCACACAACAAACATGCACATGCATATGCCCTCAGAACGACAACATAAGAATTAACCGTAAAAACACAACCGCCGTTCCTGCAAATACAACATTTGACAACGCTGTACACCGGCAAGTGTACACCTCCGCCAACAAGCAATTAACTCAAAATAAAACAAACCAACCCCTGTGAGATCACTGCCCCGGCGGACCACTTCCAACAACTGAAGTCTATGCAGGGTCCCTATGAGCAGGAATACCTAAAAAAATGTCGGTAAAAACCGTTAGTTCATGATCATAACTCTGTCCACGAGAAATTCTATTAAACACATATTTATAGTATATGCAACACATCAACCTAGCCATAATATATGCAATGCACTTATGGACGGAACATTCATTTACATGCTTATTATAGGTCGGTGATACTAGTTTATTATGCATTTGCACTCTGGTCGCCCCATGGAGCCAACCCCCTCTGTTGGTACCCCTTGTTTGCAGGCATACCTTATTCGTTTCGGTCGAACCCTCCACTCTTAAAATTAAGGGAATCCCGGCCGTGACTCTAGGAGTCCTATTGCCAATTAATACAGGTCAACGCCGATTCAGAGGTGCCTTGCATTTCAGGCTGATACGGCATATATATTTTTACCCAAGTCCATGGGTGTAGCCGGTGCACTTTTGTGCTCGCCCCATATGGGTTATGACCATATGATAACAGGCTCATTCTCACAATCACACATATCACGTGTGTTCACACATCTTGTCCATTAGCTATATGCCACAAATAATTGATTTCACTTTAAATTAATATATATATTTTCATACATAACCACACGTCAAATCTAATTGTTGTATTATATATAATATTCATACATATATATACCATAACAATATATGAGCATGCTTATCATTACACGTTCACTATCATATCAAGATCATTATAACACACAACATGCTAACATATTATAAGAGTATCAAAATCATTATGATATCACAACATCATACTTTCACAATAACAATAATATCAAAAAATTTAAATCTCTCAGGTAGTAACTTCTGCAGATCAAAACTAAGTAAGTCCGAAGACTTACTTGAGAATTTGAAAACAAATAAATCACCTACAGTTAGTCTACTGCCTCCTGCAACACCAGTAAGGAATATCAGATTCCTCGTAATAAGTTTATCGCTTCAAACATCAACTAAATTCATTCCTTTGAATTTAATTATCTTTATGACATTTTCCGAATCTTAATTTAATTAATTAATCCTTTAATTAATTAATTAAATTTCGGCAGCGTTACATTTTGCCCGAGGGAAATTTTCGAACTAACCTGTTATCAGATCTCAACAAGTAAATAGCCAAATTTCACCAAAATAATATAACGAGCATAATGGAATTTCCATTTACCCATTTTGACAAGCCTAAGGTCATATTAGAGTAACCCTCAATACGGAAAACGAATAAATTCATAACTTATTCGTTACTAACCCGATTGACGAACCGAAAGAATATTCGGAATCATAGGGACGAAGGCTACGCACAGACACCACCAAATTCACCAGAAACGCAAAACGTTGGTACTGAAATGAAGAGAATGAAGAGAGGAATCCGAAACCTCAAACGGAATTGAAATCGGATTACAGACGAAGAGTAGATCTGAGTTTGAAGGTTGAAAGAAATCATAGCTTTTATGAAGAAATTTGAAATGAAAGGAATTAAAAATGAATTTCAGCTATTTATAGCGAAGTCTATAATTATCCTTTAGCGAAGTCGATAAAAATCCTTTTACCGTTCCGAAGACGGTTTGAGCCCATTCTCTAAACTTCTCGAAATTGGAGTGATAAATCCGAAAAATTGTGTGGATAATTGTTCCACAATTTTTTCGAAAAACGCATAATCCTAAGCAGCCTTTCTTAGCCCGTAAGAAACAAAAAATACCGACTCTTTTGGTCGTTTTGCCTTTTCATATTATTTCACATCTAGGACATATCCGATGTCTTGATCATCTCTCAACTGCAGTTTTATTAATTGGAGCTCCCAAATGCTCCAAATAACACCGGATGGTAAAAAATTATTCCCGGAGAATAAAGTGAAAATTTTGTCAAAAGTCCCAAATTACGCCACGAACATCATGTTTGAATTCGTACTCATCATTTACGCACTGTTCGCGAGTTATGAGTCAATTACTATCGATAACTAAGTTTATTATCATTAATTAGGATTAAGAAATCCTAGCTTTTACACTCGAATTTTGTCGTGGATAGCTCATGCCGCTTTACCTGCTTGACATTAAGACTAGCACTTCTAATGATAACTTTTGGGATTTGGTAGCCTTCTTTTCGACCCCGTCTATCTACTTGTTCTTCTTAAATCTCTTCCGCCTCAGTTATTCATGTGATGCCCAACCCTAGTTTCAAATGGCGTGATCGTTCGCCTGCCATATGGTATGTTTCAGCATCATACACCAACGCACATCACAAATTTATCGCCTTAGCCGCTATTGTATTGCCCTTCATTCAACTCCATGTGGTACACCCTCCATTAAAATTGGACCTTCCCTTGATGTTTTATTGTTGATCGATACCAGTGTAAGTCCAATTATCTTTGACTAGTCTTTTATTTTCTGTTCTTTCATTATCGCCTATTGCTTCTTTGTTCGTTTATCGTCATTTTCGATTTCTGAAAAATTGATCTAAACGCTCTGAATTAATTAATTGTTTTACTATTGTTTTGAATTAGATATTAAGTTGACGGTGATTTAGAAGTTTGGATATCTATCGCTTCAAAAGGACGAAGTTTATTGATAACATGGTTTATTTCCCTAGTTTAGGCATGTATTTAGGTAGATTTTCCCTTTCCGCATCCACTATTAGGCCTAGGTTGTGTAATTTATACTTGTTTTGTTCTACTTTACAAGAATAGATGTCTACACATGCTATTGGTGTCTTTGTAGGTGATTTGGCGCATTTCGGAGCTTAAACGACGCATATGAGGATCGAGTCTCGGAGTGGATGCATTGAAACGATCGCATGTGCGAAGGGAAGGACAAATGAGTCAAGCTAAAGGCATGAAGGAGACTTTGTAGCAATCTAGGACACAAATGTCGACCGAGATCAGCTTCACTGGACGAGATTCACCAAACTGAGAGTGATCTCAGGTGGCATCTCGGCCTGAGACCACAACAAGGTTGACCGAGATTTTCCCTGACGCTGAAGAATCGAAGACAAAGCTTTTATGTCGGGCCCGATATATATGCCTGAATCTCGGCCCGAGATTCCTACCCGATATTTCTTCCTTGACTGTTTTATTTTATTTTCGGACCTTTTATATTCGGCTCATGCTTTTTAGCAAAGGTTGGTTATAAGAAGCCCGTTTATTTTCTAAAGAGGAGTCCATTTAGAGTCGAATTAGAGTAATTTTAAACCTAGAGAGAAAAGAGTCGACAGTCATCTTCTACCTTGCCTTCATCTTCTATTTCTACTTCTTGACATTTTCATAGCTTGGGAGTGAAAGTTTGAGACTTTGTTGTTGAGTTTATTTCAGAAACAGTTTGTGATTAAGATTTACTTCATTTGTTGGATATTCAAGCTATTAAAAGGAGTTCGTTTCTTTTCCCTCTTTCATATTTTCATTTTATGAATTATTTGTCTTTCTTCAATTTAATTTCAGATTTTGATATGATGATTATTGGCTAGAGCCTTTGTGATTCTAAGGTGAATAGTGATTTGTTTATGGCTTGGACTATGATAGATTAGGTTGTATGTTAGATTTGGTATAGAATTGCTTGAAACCCTAATGGTTGGTTTGGAATGAATCTAGGCTAGAACCTTCTAAGCTAGTAACCCGAGTTGGAATTGAGACTTACCTGGTGATTTTCCTTCTTAGATACAAGAGTAGATTGACCATAGATAATAGAGGTGAAAACCTCTATTGGATTGAATGTGCCAGATTACTACCTGAGTTAGGTAATTCCTGATACTTACCCAGTAAGGGGTTGCATAGTCCTTAGTTAGAGAATCCGATTTGTACTGAATTTCCGTTCTAGATACCTTGAGACTTACCCGGTAATAGGTAGTTAGGATTGGAATTAGATGATCTTGCGACTTACCCGGTAATAGATTGTCACTAAAGAAACATTCATCCTTGTTGCTTTTCTTACCAGAGCTTTATGAGTTGTCTTTAGTCTAGTTGTCATAAACAATGATCTTGAACCCTTGCGATCCATTCTTTCATATTATTTGATTATCCTTTGTTTGTTTTGCTTTATTAATTGGTTTTGGATTGAAATCGATATTCATTTAAGAACAAAACCAAAACCCTTCAAAAATATGATTCTTCTTACCTTTACTTCTTCTTTCTATTTCTTAGTCTAGATTTATACTATTCTTAATCATACTTGCAAATTGAACCGCCATAGTACTTGTGTTCGACCTTGAAATACTTGCTCTACTTCATACGATCCATACATTATGGATTCGTTACTAATTGGGTTATTATTTACAAGTTATAAATTTAAAACTGAGGATATCGTATCATGTGAACTTGTGAATCTTTATCATTATTTATACGGATTTATAAGGTCATAATTTAGCGAACAAGTTTTTGGCGCCTTTGCCGGGGACTTTGTTTAGTTTGATTTGCACATCTTTGATTATTTATTGTGTAGGTCTTTCTTTTGCTTTTGATCATGTTTGCTTTATGTCGTTGTATTTTCCGGGCTTGCCAAGATGGCTGTAAAAAAATCTCCAAGTGGAACTTGATGATGTTTTCGAGCAGATTAGCTTAAGGATGGAGCCCTGGAATATGAGGGATGGGTGGCAAGAAAACGAGAGAAAGTTATCAACGATGAGCTCAACTCTTGAGGGAGTTTAGAGCTTCGTCTTTCAAGTATTTGAACCAAGCTCACACACTCCCATGGCCTCAAATGCAACCTCTTCAACAATCCCCAGAGGAACAGTTTAAACTGATGTTCGAAAGAACGATGGGAAGATTGGACAAGCTTGAGAGCACCTTAACTCGTAATGATGAGGATCAACCGAAGGGAGAGTGCAACAAAGAAATCCGAGCATTGAGCATCCTTCCCATTGACCCTGAAGCTACACTTGAAGATCTCACAAGACAGGGAGAACACTCAAGAGATCTCGACCAAACTGCTAGAATCTCGGCCGAGGTTCAGATTGAATCAATTAACTTGGGCGAGATTTCACCGACTGAGAGTGATATCGGGACCAATCTCAGCCCGAGATTTGAGTATCATTAACCGATATTTGTAGCAGAGCCTATCTAGAGTGAAAATCTCATCCTTCCCTTTCTCGATCTCACCCCGAGATTTTGCGATGAGGACTCGAGAGTTTTTTAAATCATCTCTTGAAGCCTTCAATCACGCTCGAGATGCACCTGAGAGTTGGAGGGCAATTCCGAAGGAACCTCCCAAGGTTGAAATAGAACCTCTCCCGGACCATAAACTTCTTTTATCCAAGTATGGGGTAACCCACTGTAACACCCCAAGTCCGTAGGACTCGAGGTGCTACTGGGCTAGGATCTCACAATAGATCCTGACCCTAGCCTGACAAGAAGTTCACTGAATCTTACAACAAGGCACAGATAGATTAAATACAAAACATGAAACTGATATATATATATATATATATATATATATATCCATATAAACACATGTGACACGAGGAATATATAATCCTCGCCTCTGGGTCCAATAGCCAGCTGGAATGGTGCCTGGAACACCTCCCCGTGTACCCTAAGGGAATGGAGAGTGCCCGAACCGTTTACAAGGTCTGGCCTGCCTACAGAGAACCTCCCAGACTCCCGGCAGGATGAAAGGGAAAGTTATCACGGCCCCACAATGGGCAAGCTATATACCATAGATTGGTAATAAACCATAACGCATGCTATCAAGCATATACCACACACCACTCATGCACACATCCAATATAGGGATGACAACTAAGTAAGTCCTACGGACTTACCTCAACCTCGAAGTCGTCTCAACTCGATCAACCCTCAAACACGGTCCACTCCAATCTGGAGGATAATTCTGCCTAGCAACAAGACATAACGGAACATACTCATCAACCATCTATCCTCAACATATACCTAGCATGCTACTACCGCTCATACTAGGAAAGGAAAGGATCTACCTAACTCTAGGCAGACTCGGGACAAGACGCACCTGCGCGACCCAAGAGACGCAGGGGCGGAACAAGGCAACCCGCAGGCGCGGCAGGACTCAGCCGCGGGCGCGGTGACAAAGGCCGCAGGCAACGCAGACACGGCGCGGGCGCTACGGCACGGCTTCCGCAGGGGCGGCGGCTTCCAGGCGCGGGGGCGGCGACAGTGCAGAATGTGATCCCGCGACTCTTCCTCGGCTCTTCACGTGATCAAACCACGTCTTCTCCATTCCAAAGTCATACACATCCATATACATACACATACCAACATCAAACTTCATCCACAAACATCTAATCCTAAGCTAAGCAAAGGAATCAAGGAAGATGAAAGAAAGAAGAAGCAAGAAGACATACCACAGTTGTGGTCCTAGGCTGCAAGGAAGGATCAACCACTTCCACAGCTAGCTCTCAAGCTCAGCAACACAAGCACACATCAACCTCAGCAAGGCCACACCACAAACTCTCTTCCAAACTCTAAGGCGACCAAGAACAAGATCAAGATGGAGGAAGGAGAAGCAACGAGGACGTGAAAGGCTGGATTGGGAATGAGAAGTGAAGGAAAAACACTTGCTCCCCAAGGTAAGAAGAGAAGAGAGTAAAGCACGGGTCAAACGCTCAACAAAACCGGCTGCAACCGCAGAAAACCGCGGGGGCGGTTCACTAGGCCGCGGAAGTGGGAACCCGCTGGGGCGGCACACAAGCCCGCGGGGGCGGCTAAGGTAAAAATTAGGTCCAAAAGACTAAGGCTCTTACATCTCACCCCCCTAATAACAAGTTTCGTCCCGAAACTTGTAAAATCCTCAAACCACTCGGACTCACAAGCCGAGGTATAACTCTCTCTATAACCTCAAACATAAGCATGGACGAAATCATCAAGTCCAACAACAAAACACTATCCATGGCATAGAGGAAAACCATCTCTAGCCAAACCGTAAACACATCACAAGGCATAGAGGAATCACATCTCTATCCGTATCATACTCATAACAGGAAGGCATGGAGGAAAAACATCTTCAGTAACACTATGTCCATCTTCATTAACACTATGTCCATCAAAATAGCATTGAGGAATAACCATCTCCAGCTGAATCCTAATCATATCACAATAGCATGGAGGAAAGAGCCATCTCCAACTATAAACAATAATCATACTAGCACAACAAGATCTAATAAGATCATATATCACATCAAAGCTAGTATGAAAATAAACACATCATAGCATATAAGCATATAAGCACATAACACTCACCAAGATAGTACTAAGATCTACTCGGTGATCCTACTGGTGCATCTAACTCATCATAGAACTTTGGATAGTTCCTCTGGATACTATCCTCAGTCTCCCAAGTAGCCTCATCAGGTCCTCGTCTCGACCACTGTATCCTCAACATAGGAATGTCCATCGAAGAAGGCGTCTCATACCTCATTCTAGGACTGCAATCGGGTGCTCAACAAAAGTGTGGTCCGGCTCAACCACCAAATCATCATAACTCACGATGTGTCTCGGATTTGCTATGTACTCCCTCAGCTGAGACACATGAAATACAGGGTGAACACCCTCTAATCTCGGAGGTAAGGCAAATCTCATGCTGCGCTCCCAACCCGATCCAAAATCTCGAATGATCCGACATATCGGGGGCTCAACTTCCCCTTAATGCCAAAACGCCTAACACCTCGTGTCGGGGATGTAACGCCCGGATTTTTATTCCGGACATAGAGCGCCTTGTAGATCTCCCCGTAGGCCCGAGATGCCGAGTGCCGGATTTATTCCAAAAAATCCCGAGCCGACTCGTTTTTTTCCCTTTTTCCGCGTTTTGACCCTTCGTTCCGGGGTAAAGCGACAAGGGGTCATTTCCGACCCCTCGTTCCGTGATTAGGGACAAGAGGTCAGCTGACCCCTTGATCCCCAAACCCTTTTTCAGCCATCTTGTCTCCTCTCTCTCTCCTCCCTTGCTCCTTTCACGTCATTTCCCATCTCCCTCTTCCTCTCTTGGTTTCTCTTCTCTTCTTCTATTTTTGCTTGAAGATCTTGCATGTGTGGACTGCAGCAGAAGAAGTCCGGATCTGTTGGTAAGCTCCTTCCTCTCCCTTCCCTCTCTTCTTTGCTGATTCTCCTCATTCTTCTTCCCTCCTTCATCCATGGCCATGGATAAAGATCTTGAGGAGTTTTTGCTCAAATCTTTGCATGCATAGGTTCTTAGCTTGATTAGGTCATGCAGAGGAGCCTAAGACCAGTGGTGGGTGTTTGGAGAAGATCCAGCAAGAAAAGAAGGACTTTGGAGCCAAGGATCCACGATCGAAAACGAAGAAGACGACGTTCTGCACAGAACCCGCGGTGGCGGATCTTCACGACCGCGGGAGCGGCCAGCCACAGGGGCGGCTCAGCACGGCAGCGGGTGCGGCTCAGCACGGCCGCGGGTGCGGCTCGGCTCCTGGTTCCGTGGGGGCGGTTTTTGTATTCCGCAGGGTGCGCCAGGTGACTCCGCGGCTGCGGTTTCTTCAACAGTAGGCTTCTCGTCTCCCTTCCTCTTCGTTCCTTCCTTAGCATTGTAATTGTATCATGTTAGTGGCATGCTTAGGATGGATCTAGAGTAGACTGAAATACCAGTTAGTGGTTGTGAACCTAGGAGCCCCTAACGCTCAATATAGTTGATGGATATGAGCATGTAAGCATGATGGACCTTCTAGGCTAGCTTGTTCCTCCTTGGTTGAGGATTAATATCTTGTGAGGTTATAAACTGTTGTGAGCTGCTTTCATGTGTGGAGAGTGTGGTGAGTACTTGGGACCTAGGATGCATTCCTAGCTTGAGGGTTAGGTGATCTGGCTTAGATCGCTAGAGTGAAGTCTAAGACTTCTTGAGCGTGAGTATGTATTGATATGCATATCTCTTGTGAGCAGGTTGTGGGCTTCCTCCTTAAGGAAGCGAGAGTGTGGTGATTTGAGTGTGGTGACGAGGTAAGTCTCCGGACTTACTTAGCTCGTATTTTACGTATTAGCATTGATGTGTGTTGGTGGTGTGTGCTTGTATTATTGTTTATGTTATAAACAACTAAACCGGTAAATAGGACCACCGATCTTATATATTTTGGCCCAAGTGTATGATAACGGGCGGTGACATCATCTGCCTAGCTCTGCGTGAAGTCTAAGAGGTTCTCGGCGACTAGCCCGGCGAGTTAGATGGTTGGATGCATCCGTACCATTCTTTGCCGGTAAGTAGGGACCGAGGCGAGACCACAGTGGTTCTCGTGTCACAAACCTAAGTTGAATTAGAACGGGATACGACTTAATAATAAAAAGATAATAAACCGGACTTGTGTGTTTTGGAGTTTGTATGTGATGTATGTGATATCCGTGTGTTTGTGCCTTCATCCCTTTTCTAATGCTTCGAATATTAGCTAATGGTTTTAAACCGTTTGTGTAGATGACTTCAGGTTAGGGATGCCGCCGAGTGAGGTGGAGGAGTTGACAACCGGGGTCTCCGTACATTATAGGACAGTGGCGTTTTTGGGTTATGTTTCATATTATTAGTTTGTGGATGTTATTGTACGATTCAGATTTCCGTATCGGAGTTACGTCGTTTTGAGGACTCGGCTGAGTTTCATCTTTGTATTTCTTTACATTTTGGTTTTCACATATATTAGAAACGTTTTGAGTTTTTCCTTTATTTGTGCCTTGTTGGAAAGGTCCGGTGAAATTTTTGTCAAGCTAAGGGTCGGGACTCATTGTGAGGTCTCGTCCGTAGCATCCCGAGTCCCGCGGATTTGGGGTGTTACAAAAGTGGTATCAGAGCCCTAGGTTGACAACAATGGCACTCGCAATCTTTTTAAAGGCCGAATGAGGAATAAATAGAACCCACACAGGTTCTGACTTTTCGTTTTCAAAATCATGTGCATGAGTCTGGTTTGGGTTAGAATGTACGGGACCACCACTCCTTCCGCAAACCTCGGCGACATGGATCTCTGGATTAGAAGTAGGTATATATAGTTATATATATATGACCTTAGGATGTTTGTGGATTTGTATGTACCTAGCTATGTATGTGACCTTAAGATGTTTTAGGCTTGTATGCCTTGGATGTGTATTGTGATCATGTTTACCTTTATGCTTTTAGAAGTTTATCATACCGAAATCATAAGTAGTACCTACGCAATTATACTTAAGTAAACGTCATACGCTATCAGATGGCACGTACAAGAGCTACCGCTTACGTAGGACCCGCCAGGGGTAGACCACCACTTCCCCCTACCGTCCCAAGAGGGCGGGGACGAGTAGGAAGACCTCCAGGTATGAGAGGTAGAGGTCAGGGACGTATCCCCATTGCGGACCCACCAGTTGTGGGTGCACCAGCAGCAGAGGCCCCAGTAGAGGAAGTAGCAGAGAACATCGTTCCCGAGGCTAGGGATAGGACCGTTGTGAGGTCTGGGGCGCAGGGTTCTCCATCTGTCAGGACCGGGGGAGCGTCCGTGGGAGCTACTGTGTTTGGGGAATACGTACGACGAGTTGAGGAGGCATTTAGGACTGGAGCACCACCTCCCGCACCACCGGTTCCTGCACCTGCACCTGCGAGATCATTTGAGGTCACACAGAGGATGAACCAGATTAGGGTTGCACCAGAGATAGTTGCACCGGCAATGGTTGCACCCGAGCCAGTTGTGGAGGTTGTTAGGGTGAGAGACGAGCTGAGGTCTCCAAGACCTGATTCATGTCAACAAGCAACATGTACCCTACTTCGACGGGAATGTAGGGTTAGAGGTTGGGCACTGGATTAGGCATGTGGAGTCAGCTTTAGAGGCGATCCGTTGCCCAGAGGAGAGGCAGGTTGAGGTAGTCTAGACCCTATTTCGAGAGCAGGCCCAGTATTGGTGGAGGACAGTTAGAGGAGGTGTGACCCGGATGGATCAGCTGCTGAGCCTCGTTAGGGAGACCTTTTGCCCGGATTCACTGAGGAGAGACCGAGTCCAGGATTTCCTAGAGGCAGGATTCGAGGACGTCCCAGTCATTGGGGCGATTAGACGATTTCGGGCGGAGTTAGCCTTGTTGGGACCCGCCGCACCTCCAGCGGACCAGCATGTCTATCTCTTTTCCAAGAGACTGAGGGAGTCCACCCGTGCTTACCTTGCGGGATTTCGTTGTGACTCACTAGCGGAGTACCAAGACCGAGCTTCGGCCTATGAGAGAGACCGCCCTGGGTTTAGGAGGGCAGCACAGTCCGGAGGACCGGACAAGAGACAGAGGATAGTACCAGCTAGTTTAGGGGCCGGAGTAGCGAGTCAGGGACGTAACCGGACTCCTGGACGTTCCGGTCCTCAGACGTCGAGGCATGCAGCAGACGGGGGACGTCGATGCTACGGTTGTGGAGAGTTTGGACACATAAGGACTGCATCTAAGAAGCCGCCCGTGGCTTGTTTCACTTGTGGTCAGGTGGGTCACCGAGCCGCTTTTTGCCGTCAGGGCAGGTCACAGTCGCAACAGGGTTCCTCACCTGTTGGCATGGCAGGGGGTAGTCAAAGGTCCCCACAATATCAATCACAACGCTCTCAGTAGAGGGGCCAGGGTCAGGTTCAGGCCCATACTCATGGATCAGCTCAGGGACAGGGCCGAGGTAGAGGCCGTGGTGGAGGTACCCAGGAGACCAGAGGCACACAGGCCAGGGTATTTGAGTTGAGGAGCGCCATTGATCCTCCAACGCCGGTAGCCCCAGGTACTATTCAGATTCACGGCTTTTGGGTCCGAGTTTTTTCTGATACGGGTGCTACACACTCTTTTATATCCGATGATTGTGTAGCTATGTTGTCCTTAGCTACGGTAGAGGGGAGACCCTTTACCATAGGGTTACCCGATGGAGGTAGGGTTAGTGGTACCCGAGAGGTACGCGGTTATCCCATTCGTTTGGGAAACCGAGATTGGTTGCCGACTTCTTTGTCATGCACTTAGTGCATGAAGAAGTCATCCTTGGGATGGATTAGATGGACCGCCATTGAGCCGTCTTAGACATCAGCCGGAGGACCGTGACGATTTCCACGGAGACGGGGCACGAGGTGATTTTCCGAGGTTGGGACCTCGGGAAGGCCGGTACAGTCATTAGCGCGGTCCGAGCAGCTAGACTTATCGGGCAGGGATGCAAGGCCTTTTGGTGCTATGCCATGAAGGAGGAGTCGGGACCATCGCTGGAGGAGATCCCTGTGGCGTGGGAGCTCGAGGACGTTTTCGGGGAGCCACCCGGGCTACCACTGCAAAGAAGCGTTGATTTTGCTATTGAGTTGGAGCCCGGCACGAGGCCGGTCTCCAAGGCCCCATACCGCATGACGCCGATCGAGATGTTGGAGCTGAAGAAGCAGCTCGAGGAGTTAGCCGAGAGGGGTTTCATACGCCCGAGTGTTTCCCCTTGGGTTGCACGGGTCCTCTTCGTTAGGAAGAAGGACGGATCTTTGAGGCTACGCATTGATTACCGGGAGTTGAACAAAGTCACCATCAAGAACAAGTACCCGTTGCCGCGCATTGATGATTTGTTGGACCAGTTGCAGGGAGCCTCCGTGTTCTCACGTATTGATTTGAGGTCGGGATATCACCAGCTTAGGGTGAGAGAGGAGGACGTGCCGAAGACGGCATTCAGGACGAGATACGGCCATTATGAATTTTTCTTGATGCCATTTGGGCTCACGAATGCACCCGCCATCTTCACGGAGATGATGAACGGCATCTTCATTGACTTCTTGGACCAGTTCGTGGTAGTGTTTATAGACGACATCTTAGTCTACTCCCGGAGTAGGGAGGAGCATGAGGGACACCTGAGGACGGTACTTTGAGTCCTCACGGATAGAGAGCTTTACGCTATGCTCTCTAAGTGTGAGTTTTGGATGTCCGAGGTGGCATTTTTGAGTCATATAGTTTCCGCCGAGGGTGTCATGGTTGACCCGGCGAAGATAGAGTATGTTTCCTCATGGCCGCCTCCTAGGACGGTCAAGGAGGTGCGCAGTTTCTTGGGCTTAGCGGGATATTACCGCCGTTTTGTTGAGGGTTTCTCCGTGATTGCACGACCTCTCACTTCCTTGCTGAGGAAGTCTACCAGGTCCGTTTGGTCCGAGCCTTGCCAACGCAGTTTCGAGGAGCTGAAGAGGAGATTGACCTCCGCTACTGTGTTAGCCCAGCCTGAGAACGTAGAGGATTTTGTGGTATATAGTGACGCCTCCAAGCTAGGCTTGGGGTGCGTTTTGATGCAGAGAGGTAGGGTTATTGCGTACGCTTCTCGGCAGCTGAAGCCGTACGAGGAGAATTACCGTACCCACGATCTTGAGCTAGCGGCAGTTATTCATGCCCTGAAGATCTGGCGACACTACTTGTACGGGGCTACATGCCAGATCTTTACAGACCATAAGAGTCTGGAGTATTCATTCACTCAGCGGGAGTTGAATAACCGCCAGAGGAGATGGTTGGAGCTGATTAAGGATTTTGACTTGGAGATTTTGTACCATCCGGGGAAGGCGAACGTGGTCGCCGATTCTTTGAGTAGGAGGACACCTCGAGAGGAGGCTATAGCTCGGTTTACGGTTCAGCCTCAATTGCAGAGGGATTTGATAGGTTTGGAGTTGGATATCCGGTTTCCGGGTACGGACTGTTGTTTGTCCGAGTTAGAGATATTACCTGACATGTGCGGTGAGATCCTGCAGAAGCATGAGAGATATCCTATTTTGATGAGGATCCGGGACAGGATGTCCCGAGGAGAGGCACCGCAGTTTATCACGGGAGCAGACGGGCTACTGAGAAGTCAGGGACGTATTTGTGTACTGTCGGATCAGGAGTTGAGAGAGCGGATTTTGCATGAGGCACATTCCACATCTTACTCGGTGCACCCAGACACGAGTATGATGTACCAGGATATTAGGAGATCTTATTGGTGGGGCGGGCTAAAGCCCGATGTATCTAGATATGTGGCCCGATGCGCGACCTGCCAGCAGGTCAAGATCGACCACCAGAGACCTGGAGGAGAGCTTCACCCACTGCCCGTGCCGCAGTGGAAGTGAGAGGACATATCCATGGATTTCGTTACCGGTCTGAGACCGAGTAGGAGCTTTGACACGATATGGGTAGTAGTAGACCGGTTGACGAAGACCGCGCGTTTCATTCCTATACGGGAAACGTGGCCGGTGAGTCGTTTAGCCGAGGAGTTTACCCGTCAGATTGTGAGATTACATGGAGTACCGAGGACCATCATCTCGGACAGGGACAGACGTTTTACCTCGAGGTTCTGGGAGCAGGTACACGCCGCCCTAGGTTCGAGTCTCCACTTCACCACATACCATCCTCAGACCGACGGCCAGTCCGAGCGGACTATTCAGACATTAGAGGATATGCTACGAGCATGTGTACTAGACTGGGGTCAGGTATGGCCAGATCACCTCCCGTTGGTCGAGTTTTCGTATAATAACAGCTGGCACGCGTCGATTGGGATGGCACCTTATGAGGCATTGTATGGACGGAGATGCCGTACTCCCTTATGTTGGGACGAGCCAGGGAATTCTAGCGTTGTAGCTCCAGAGCAGGTACAGGACGACGTGGCTAGAGTTGCTTTGATCTGAGAGAGGATGTTGGCCGTGCAGAGCCGTCAAAGGTCGTATGCGGATAGGAGGCGTAGACCTCTCGAGTTCAGGGTAGGAGCTCAGGTGTGGTTGAGGGTATCACCGACGCGGGGCGTCAGGCGATTCGGCATTAAGGGGAAGTTAAGCCCCCGATATGTCGGTCCATTCGAGATCTTGGAGAGGGTCGATGAGGTGGTATACTGGTTAGCATTACCACCGCGGTTGGAGGGTATACACCCGGTATTTCATGTCTCTCAGCTGAGAGAGTACATACACGACCCGAGACGCATAATCAGTCACGAGGACCTAGTGGTCGAGCCGGATCATACTTTTGCTGAGCACTCGATAGCGGTCTTAGAGCGGAGTACGAGGCGCCTTCGATCGAAGGAGATACCGATGCTGAGAGTACGGTGGTCGAGGCGAGGAGCCGATGAGGCTACATGGGAGACGGAGGATAGTATCCGGAGGAACTATCCCGAGTTTTATGCAGACACAGTGACATCGATAGGGACCGTCGGGTTAGTTCCGAGATCTTCCTTGTTTATTTTATGTGTTAGGTGATTTTTGTATGAGTTATGAGTACCTTGCAAGGTCTTGATGTGATGTTATACGTAGACTTGGATTAGAGCCAGTAGTTGACGTTTTATGAGTTCCACGTGGTTACAAGACGTGTTGGTCGGAAAGTGTTGGGTTTAGCAAGTTTCGGGACGAAACTTGATTTTAGGGGGGTTAGTTGTAATGCCCGGGATTTTTATTCCGGACTTAGTGCACCTTTTGGATCTTCCCGTAGGCCCGAGATGCCGAGTGCCGGGATTTATTCCAAAAAATCCCGAGCCGACTCGTCGTTTTTCCCTTTTTCCGCATTCCGACACTTCATTCCGGCTTAAAGTGACAAGGGGTCATTTCCGACCCCTCGTTCCGTGATGAGGGACAAGAGGTCAGCTGACTCCTTGATCCCCAAACCCTTTTTCAGCCATCTTGTCCCCTCTCTCTCTCCTTTCTTGCTCCTTTCACGTCATTTCCCATCTCCCTCTTCCTCTCTTGGTTTCTCTACTCTTCTTCTATTTTTGCTTGAACATCTTGCATGTGTGGACTGCAGCAGAAAAAGTCCATATCTGTTGGTAAGCTCCTTCCTCTCCCTTCCCTCTCTTCTTTGCTGATTCTCCTCATTCTTCTTCCCTCCTTTATGCATGGCAATGGATGAAGATCTTGAGGAGTTTTTGCTCAAATCTTTGCATGCATAGGTTCTTAGCTTGATTAGGTCGTGGAGAGGAGCCAAAGACCAGTGGTGGGTGTTTGGAGAAAATCCAGCAAGAAAAGAAGGACTTTGGAGCCAAGGATCCACGATCGAAAACGAAGAAGACGACGTTCTGCACAGAACCCGCGGGGCGGATCTTCACGACCGCGGTAACGGCCAGCCGCAGGGGTGGCTCAGCACGGCCGCGGGGGCGGCTCAGCACGGCTGCGGGTGCGGCTCAGCACGGCCGCAGGGGCGGCGCCAGACGAGCGACTCCAGACCACCGCGGGTGCGGCTCCTGGTTCCGCGGGGGCGGCTTTTGTATTCCGCAGGGTTCGCCAGGTGACTCCGCGGCTGAGGTTTCTTCAACAGTAGGCTTCTCCTCTCCCTTTCTCTTCGTTCCTTCCTTAGCATTGTAATTGTATCATGTTAGTGGCATTCTTAGGATGGATCTAGAGTAACCTGAAATACCACTTAGTGGTTGTGAACCTAGGAGCCCCTAAGGCTCAATATAGTTGATGGATATGAGCATGTGAGCATGATGGACTTTCTAGGCTAGCTTGTTCCTCCTTGGTTGAGGATTAATATCTTGTGAGGTTATAAACTGTTGTGAGCTGCTTTCATGTGTGGAGAGTGTGGTGAGTACTTGGGACCTAGGATGCATTCCTAGCTTGAGGGTTAGGTGATCTTGCTTAGATCACTAGAGTGAAGTCTAAGACTTCTTGAGCGTGAGTATGTATTGATATGCATATCTCTTGTGAGCAGGTTGTGGGCTTCCTCCTTAAGGAAGCGAGAGTGTGGTGATTTGAGTGTGGTGACGAGGTAAGTCTCCGGACTTACTTAGCTCGTATTTTACGTATTAGCATTGATGTGTGTTGGTGGTGTGTGCTTGTATTATTGTTTATGTTATAAACAACTAAACCGGTAAATAGGACCACCGATCTTATATATTTTGGCCCAAGTGTATGATAACGGGCGGTGACATCATCTGCCTAGCTCTGCGTGAAGTCTAAGAGGTTCTCGGCGACTAGCCCAGCGGGTTAGATGGTCGGATGCATCCGTACCATTCTTTTCCGGTAAGTAGGGACCGAGGCGAGACCACAGTGGTTCTCGTGTCACAAACCTAAGTTGAATTAGAACGGAATACGACTTAATAATAAAAAGATAACCGGACTTGTGTGTTTTGGAGTTTGTATGTGATGTATGTGATATCCGTGTGTTTGTGCTTTCACCCCTTTTCTAATGCTTCGAATATTAGCCAACGGTTTTAAACCGTTTGTGTAGATGACTTCAGGTTAGGAATGCCGCCGAGTGAGGTGGAGGAGTGGACAGCCGGGGTCTC
Source organism: Fagopyrum tataricum (assembly GCA_002319775.1). Lineage (NCBI taxonomy): Eukaryota > Viridiplantae > Streptophyta > Magnoliopsida > Caryophyllales > Polygonaceae > Fagopyrum > Fagopyrum tataricum. The sequence goes on from CM008284.1 coordinate 28,913,871, forward strand.
CGTACATTATAGGACGAGGGCGTTTTTGGGTTATGTTTCATGTCATTAGTTTGTGGATGTTATTGTACGATTCAGATTTCCGTATCGGAGTTACGTCGTTTTGAGGACTCGGCTGAGTTTCCACTTTGTATTTCTTTACATTTCGGTTTTCACATACATTAAAAACGTTTTGAGTTTTGTCTTTATTTGTGCCTTGTTGGAAAGGTCCGGTGAAATTGTTGTCAAGCTAAGGGTCGGGACCCATTGTGAGGTCTCCTCCGTAGCATCCCGAGTCCCGCGGATTTGGGGTGTTACAGGGGACACTCTCAGCCACACATGGGCTCCAACTCTGAACTCTAGAGGTCTACGCCTCCTATCAGCATAAGACTTCTGACGGCTCTGGGCTGTCAGCATCCGCTCTCGAATCAGTGCTATTCGAGCCACATCATCCTGAATCCGATCAGGTGTCAAACCACTAACACTGCTCTGCTCATCCCAGCTTAATGGAGTCCGGCATATCTGTCCATACAGTGCCTCATATGGGGCCATCCCAATAGATGTGTGACAACTGTTGTATGAGAACTCAACAAGTGGGAGATGATCCGTCCACACTTGTCCCCAATCCAACACACAAGCTCGCAACATATCCTCTAGTGTCTGAATGGTCCTCTCTGACTGACCATCTGTCTGAGGATGGAACGCAGTCGTGAAGTGCAAACTCGTCTCCACGGCTGTCTGAATCTGCTGCCAAAATCTCGAGGTAAATCGTCCATCTCTATCTGAGACGATCGTCCTCGGTACACCATGAACTCTCACTATCTGCCTAGTGTACTCCTCAGCTAATCTGCTCACCGGCCACGTCTCCCTAATAGGAATGAAACGTGCCGTCTTCATCAATCTGTCCACTATGACCCAGATGGCATCAAAACTTCGGCTTAGCCTCAGTCTAGTCACAAAATCCATGGTGACGTCCTCCCACATCCACTGTGGAACAGGAAGTGGATGTAGCTCACCTCCAGGTCTGCTATGCTTTATCTTGACCTGCTGGCAGGTCGCACACTGTGCCACAAATCTGGCTACATCGGACTTCAGCCCTCCCCACCAATATAAACGTCTCAAATCCTGATACATCTTACTTGTACCTGGATGTATAGAGTAAGGTGTACAGTGAACCTCTTGTAAAATCCTCTGTCTCAGCTCTGTATCAGCAAGTACACAGACGCGACCGCGGCGTCTCAAAACCCCATATGCTCCTACCAGGAACTGTGGTGCCTTATCCCGAGACATCCTCTCTCGGATCCTCATCAGTGTCGGGCAGGTCTCCTGCTTCTGTTCGATTTCACCCAACAGATCAGGAAGAACCTCTAAAGTACGCAGTTGGGCATCCTCATCAGGAAACTAGATGTCCAACTCTAACCAAATCAGGTCTCTCTGTAACTGATGATGAACTGTCAATCTCACAATCGCTTGCTCTCGAGGCGTCTTCGGGCTCAGGGCATCGGCGACAACGTTCGTTGTTCGCTGATTTTACACCCCTATAAACCTTTATCAATAATGATAAAGACCTATAAGTTAGTAAAACAAGGAAGGGATAATTTTATATTTATAACCTGTAATAATTCCCTAAATAGCAACAAACCCACAGTGTATGGGTCAATCCCAATAAAGGTAAGTATTCCAAGGTCGATCTCAGGGACTGAGGGGATTAAAATACAATAATGATTATAAATAGAATAAATCTCAATTAAACACAGGAGGTTGGAAAAGATAAGGGAAAAAAATCAAAAAGGTTTTAAAAGGGTTTAAAGGACTCGCAATCAATTGTCACTATTGATTGAAAGTCAAAACAAATAAATGAAAAGAAAACAAAGATAATCAAGTTAAAGGGAAGAAAATGGATTCCAATGGTTCAAGGTCATTGTTTATACATATAGATTCAGGAAGACTCATAAAGATATATGGTAGAAAAGCAACAGGGATGAACGTTTCTAGGCTGACAGTGTATTACCGGGTAAGTCTCAAGACTATCTAGTTCCAAACCAACTACCTATTACCGGGTAAGTCTCAAGATAGAGAGGTAGGAAATTCTAAACAAACCAGACTACAAACTAAGGGAAAGGTAAACCATTACCGGGTAAGTCTCAGGTATTACCCTACTTAGCAAGGAATCTAAGCACATTCAACCAATAAAGGATAACCCTTTATTACCTATGATCAGTCTCTCATGTATCTATGAAGGAATATCACCGGGTAAGTCTCAATTCCAACTTAGGTTACTAGGTAGAAGGATTCTAACTAGATTCAAGAACAAGTCAACCAATAGGATTTCAAGCAAGTCAAAGCCAAAACATAAAGCACAACATTTCATCATAATCAAAGATATAAACAAATCCCTGTCAACCTTGGAACCACAAGGTTCTAGCCAATAAATATCATATTGAGGAAAGACAAATAAATAAATAACAAAAAGGGAATAAAAAGAACATAACTTGAATAAATGGAAACCTTCAATCTTGAATCCAACAAGGTCTTCCAAACAAAACTGAATGTAAAAGTATGATTCTTGGATCGAAACTATTGAAGAACAATGGAGAAGAAGAAGGGAAAGAGAGAGAGGCGGCTCCCCCCTATGGGGTAACTTAACCCTAAAAAGAAACGGACTAATTCGAACCCTTAGAAATAACCTAGAGCTTCCCTTTTATAGGCAACAATCTTACAAAAGGCGGACTGGGCCAAAACCGATCCAAAAATAAAATAAAATCGCCGAATAGGAAATCTCGGGCAGAAATCTCGGCCGAGATCGGGCCAGTCGGGACCGAGATTTGGCAACAGAACCTTCAGCGCGTCAGGACTTCGGAAATCTCGGCCGAGATTTCTCGATCTCGGCCGAGATCGGGCCATCTCGGCCGAGCTAGGGCAATCTCCGCCGAGCCATGAGAAATCTCGGCCGAGATTTGGGAAATCTCGGCCGAGATTTGGGAAATCTTGGCAGAGATTTGGACCATCTCGGTCTAGTCTGACCGAGATTGGTCCAAATCGGTCCGAGATGCGGTCTTCTTCATTCCTTCGCGCCTTTAGCTCGATTCCTCGCGTCTTTAGCTCGATTCCTCTCCTTTCCCGTGCACGTAGCTCTCTCCAATGCGTCCACTTCGAGGCTTGATCCTTAGATACGTCGTTTTAACTCCAAAATGTGCCAAATCACCTACAAAGCCACAAATAGTGTGTGTAGACATCTATTCTTGCAAAGTAACACTAAACAAGCATAAATGGCACAAACTAAGGTTAAAACATGAATGCGAAAAGGGGAAATCTAACTAAATGCATGAGTGTAACAGGTCGATAAATCATGTTATCATTCGCCTTCCCTGGATGATACAAAATCTCTAAATCAAAGTCCTTGATCAGCTCGAGCCACCTACACGGGCGGTTATTCAATTCCCGCTGCGTGAAAATGTACTTCAGACTCTTATGGTCTGTGAAGATCTGACATGTAACACCATATAGGTAATGTATCCAGATCTTCAGTGCATGAACTACCGCTGCCAACTCCAGATCATGAGTCGGGTAGTTCTCCTCAAACGTCTTCAGTTGTCTAGACGCATAAGCAATCACCCTGCCTCTCTGCATCAACACACATCCCAAGCTTAGCTTGGATGCATTATTGTATACCACAAAATCCTTTGTACCCTCTAGCTGTGCCAAAACAGGAGCAGAAGTTAGGCGTCTCTTCAGCTCCTCAAAACTCTACATACACTGATCAGACAACACAAATCTTGTAGTCTTCCTCAACAAACTCGTCAGTGGACGGGCAATCATAGAAAATCCCTCCACAAAGCGTTTGTAATAACCGGCTAGGTCAAGGAAACTATGTACTTCCTTGATGTTCGTCGGTGTAGTCCAAGCTGCTACTACCTCAATCTTGGCCGGATCCACCTTGATGTCTTCAGCTGATACCACATAACCCAGGAATGCTACTTTTGGCATCCAGAACTCACACTTAGAGAACTTAGCATAAAGTTCTCTATCTCGTAAAACCTGCAATAAATACAGTCCTCAGTTGTCCTGTATGCTCCTCTCTGCTGCGAGAGTATACCAGAATATCATCTAATAACCACTACAAACTTATCCAGGAAGTCGAGGAAGATACTGTTCATCAACTCCATAAAAACTGTTGGGGCATTCGTAAGCCCAAATGACATCACTACAAACTCGTAGTGGACATATCTGGTCCGGAATGTTGTCCTGTGCACATCCTACTCTCTCACCCTCAGTTGGTGATATCCTGAGTGCAGGTCAATCCTGGAGAATACAGTCGCTCCCTGAAGCTGATCTAACAAATCATCAATATGAGGCAGTGGATACTTGTTCTTGATGGTCACCTTGTTCAGCTCTCTGTAATCAATACACAGTCTCAACGATCCGACCTTCTTCCGTAAGAAGAGGACAGGTGCTCCCCATGGGGACACGCTAGAGCGAATGAAGCCCTTCTCAGCCAGTTCCTCTAGTTGCTTCTTCAGCTCTAGCATCTCGACAGGCGCCATCCGGTATGGGGCCTTCGAGATCGGTCTTGTACCAGACTCTAACTCAATGCCAAAGTCCACACTCCTCTGAGGTGGCAAACTGGACGGCTCAGAAAATACATCTATAAATTCGCAAACCACAGGGATATCCTCTAATGCTGGACTCTCCCCCTCCTTCATGGCATAACACCAAAAGGCATCACAACCTTGTGCAATCAGTTTCGCAGCCCGTATCGCACTGATAACCATGTCAGATTTTCCAAGGTCCCAACCTCGGAAAACCTCTATATGTCCTAACTCTGTAGAGAGGGTAACAATCCTCCTACCTACATCTAAGACTGCAGAATGTCTATCCATCCAATCCATACCTAGTATGACTTCCCCATGCTCTAACGGCATGACAAAGAAGTCAACTAGTAACACACGGTTCCCTACAGAATTGAGACAACCATGAATCTCACGGGTACCTCTGACTCTACCACCATCGGGTAACCTTATAATAAAGGGCATCCCCTCAACCGTATTTAGACTCAGACGCTCTACACATGCATCAGAAATAAAAGAATGTGTAGCACCAATATTAAATAAGTCTCTAACAGGTAAACAATGAATCAAAATGGTACCTGTAGCAGTCGGTGCAGCTGGCTACTCTGCACTCCTCAGCTTAAAAACTCGGCCCTGTGGGCCTCGGGTGTCAGTGGTGCTCCCACCACGCCCTCTGCCTCTACTCGGCCCAAGATCAGATCCTTGAGTCGTAGGGCGATTTGGGACTCTCTACTGTCCCTGCATCTGCTGCTGCTGAGGTTGCCTCTATCCACCTCCTGCTGCACTAGCAGGAGAAGAATCCTGCTGTGATGAAGCTCTCCCTCATCTACAGAAGGTAGCTTTGTGACCAGGTCTGCCACAAGTGAAGTAGGTCACCGGCTGCCTCGTACACTCTAATCTCATATGCCCATACTCACCGCAGTTGAAGCACTGTACTCCCTTATCTGCACCCGGTGCAAATGAAGGATGACTCTGGCGGCTCTGGCCTCGCCCTGAACCAGCAGCTCCACCAGTACCACTGGTCTGCCCAGTCCGCTGTCTCTTCTCAGACCCTCCGGTCTGAGAAGCTCTCCTTTGGTTAGCCCTCTTTCTCTCAAAATTAGAAGCCCGGTCCTGATAATCCATCAAAGACTCGTAGTGGAAACCCGCCATATAAGTACGGGTAGTATCCCTCAGCCGTCGGGAAAACAAATACACATGTTGATCTGCAGGAGGTGCAACTGAACCCAGCAATGCCAGCTCCTCCTGGAACCCCCTGATAGCCTCGGAGACTGGTACATCCTCAAACCCAGCCTCCACAAAATCCCGCAGTTTCTCCCTCCACAATGAGGCAAGGCAGAAACGCTCTCTGATCATAGTCCGCATATGCTCATAACTGGTAACCGGACCCCGTACTAATCTCCACCAATGCTTTGCAAAGTCCCGCAATAAAGTCTGAACCAACTCGATCTGTCTGTCCACTGGACATCTAATGGACTCCAGAGCTGAGTCCACATGCCCAATCCAGAGCTCAACCTCTAACCCCACCTTCCCAGTGAAAGGGGTACACCCATCTAGTGGAATGCCTTCAACCAGGTATCTAGTCGAGGCCCTCTATGCTCCTCTGTAGCTCGAGCAATCTCAGCGGTAGGCGCCGGTGCAGCTGACACCTGTGTAACCCCATGGGATCTCTCAGATGATCCCTCCTGTGCTGGCAGATCAGGGCACGTCTACCTGCCCTAACAGCCTCCTCAACACGTCTAATGTACTCGCGGAAGGCTGGTCCCTCCATGGAGACACGGTCCGAGTCGTCTGACTGGACTCGCTGTGGACCCTGTCTCCCATCTATGCCGTTCCCAGTCTCAGGAACTTCACTCTCAGCAACATCCTCAAGAATCTCCTCTGATGCACGTGCATCAACAGCAATCCTACCCCGTCCTCTACCTAGAGGAGGTCTACCTCTACCCCGTCCAGCTGCAGGTAAGGCTCTAGTCTGAACCATCTGCAGAGGACACAAACCTAACACAAAAGGCTATATATATGCCGTATGTATTGATATATATCAAATCAATCACAACAGAATAGCTATATATATCTATATTCTCGAGGTCTTCAGAGGGGCGATGGCTCACGTACACGCAATCCCAAAACATTTGTACTCACTTCAAAACCAAAACCTTTTGAAAAGTAAGACCCTTTTCGGGTTCTGTTTATTTATCTATTCGACCTTTATCGCAGATTACTAGTGCCATTGTTGTCAACCTGGGCTCTGATACCAACTTTGTAACACCCCAAATCCGTAGGACTCGAGGTGCTACTGGGCTAGGATCTCACAATGGATCCTGACCCTAGCCTGAGAATAAGTTCACTGAATCTTACCACAAGGCACAGATAGATTAAATACAAAACATGAAACTGATATATATATATATATATATATATATATATATATATATATATATATATATATATATATATATATATATAAAGGTAATACAAAAGTACCGCTGAGTACAAATAAAACAACACTGTACAAAAAAAAGGTCCCATATCCCCGATAACGCCCCAGTGTGCGGAGCCCTTAGTGGATCACCCACTCTGGATCACTTTGCAGCTCTCCTACCCTGCAAAGGATATACAACACGGTATAAAACCGTTAGCTAACCATACACATATATAAGAGATGCAGAGCACATACACACATCAAAGAATACTAAACACGTCAACATGCTATCACACATTTACCCGGTTCATTATCTTTATAAAGTCCAACACTCAACTCGTATATATATATCCATATAAACATATGTGACACGAGAAATATATAATCGTCGCCTCTAGGTCCAATAGTCAGCTGGAATGGTGCCTGGAACACCTCCCCGTGTACCCTAAGGTAATGGAGAGTGCCCGAACCGTTTACCAGGTCTGGCCTGCCTACAGAGAACCTCCCAGACTCCCGACGGGATGAAAGGGCAAGTTATCACGGCCCTACAATGGGCAAGCAATATACCATAGATCGGAAATAAACCATAACGCATGCTACCAAGCATATACCACACACCACTCATGCACACATCCAATATAGGGATGGCAACTAAGTAAGTCCTACGAACTTACCTAAACCTCGAAGTCGTCTCAACTCGATCAACCCTCAAACACGGTCCACTCCAATCTGGAGGATAACACTGCCTAGCAACAAGGCATAACGAAACATACTCATCAACCATCTATCCTCAACATATACCTAGCATGCTACTACCGCTCATACTCGGAAAGGAAAGGATCTACCTAACTCTAGGTAGACTCGGGACAAGACGCACCTGCGTGACACAAGAGACGCAGGGGCGGAACAAGGCAACCCGCAGGCGCGGTAGGACTCAGCCGTGGGTGAGGTGACAAAGGCCGCAGGAAACGCAGGCACGGCGCTGGCACGGTGCGGGCACTGCGGCACGGCTTCCGCAGGAGCAGCGGCTTCCAAACGCGGGGGCGGCGATAGTGCAGAATGTGATCCCGCGACTCTTCCTCGGCTCTTCACGTGATCAAACCACGTCTTCTCCATTCCAAAGTCATACACAGCCATATACATACACATACCAACATCAAACTACATCCACAAACATCTAATCCTAAGCTAAGCAAAGGAATCAAGGAAGAAGAAAGAAAGAAGAAGCAAGAAGACATACCACACTTGTGGTCCTAGGCTGCAAGGAAGGATCAACCACTTCCACATCTAGCTCTCAAGCTCAGCAACACAAGCACACATCAACCTCAGCAAGGCCACACCACAAACTCTCTTCCAAACTCTAAGGCAACCAAGAACAAGATGAAGATGGAGGAAGGAGAAGCAAGGAGGACGTGAAAGGCTGGATTGGGAATGAGAAGTGAAGGAAAAACCCTTGCTCCCCAAGGTAAGAAGAGAAGAGAGTAAAGCACGGGTCAAACGGTCAACAAAACCGGCTGCAGCCGCAAGAAACCGCAAGGGCGGTTCACTGGACCGCGGGAGCGGGAACCCGTTGGGGCGGCACACAAGCCCGCGGGGGCGGCTAAGGTAAAAACTAGGTCCAAAAGACTAAGGCTCTTACACCCACAAGGTTACAATTCCATACCATCCTTAGGCATGGGGAAAAGTAGAGATCTCGAACAGAGATATAAAGGGGATTCTCAAGAAGAAGGTTTATCGGTCCCGTAAAGATTGGGACACGAAGCTTGATGATGCCTTATGGGCATATAAGATGAGCAACAAGACTCCCATTGGTACCGTTCACTTCAAATATATCCATGGGAAGTCTTACCATTTACCGGTGAAGTTAGAGCGTGGATTTTATTGGTCAATCGAATGGCCCATCATGGACACGAAAGAAGCCGGTGAGGAGTGGTTGCTAGGACTTAATGAGCAAACCAAGGTCTTCAAGGTAAGTTGAGAAAATAACAGAATCAGGTCCAGATAGAGACCTTAAACAAGCTCTTCTCGGGAGGCAACCCGAGGTAATCGTCTTTCCCTTTCTTTATTTCTTTTGTTTTTGCGTGTTTTTGGTGTTTTTGTCTTTGTAGGTTTTAGGTAATAAACGAAGGAAAAATGCATGAAGGGATTTGTTCTATGCTCCACTACCTCCGTACGAGTGAGCCACTTCACCATTTTACATTGTCAGGATTCTTTTTCACTTTTCTATTTATTTTTCTCATTGGGAAAAATGTGATTTTAAAGTATGGGGTGGGGTACTTGCCATCCTTTTAGCATGTTTCTTTTCATTGCATTGCATTTAGTGGGTTAGTTTTCTTTTCTTGTCACACGTTTCTTTATAGTATGCATCTTTATAAAAAAAATATAGAAAAACAAGTTGTGCTTCTAGGATTGATATGACCCCTATGATGATATTGTGTTAGTAAATTGGCCATTGATTATCATTTTGTGCTTAAACTTGATTAATGGCATATGTAGGATTTGAATACTTTGTTTGAATTTTGTGCGATTCATGAAAATTTCCTTGTCTAAGTGGATTGAGTTGGAATAGTTGAAGCTACATTATAAGTTCTTACATATTGCATAGGAATGATTTAGGCAATTCGATTTCATTCTTCTTCTATATCTTGATCATGCTTAGTTTTTCAAACAATGAAAAAAATATTGCCTCCTTTTGACCTATCCGGGAATTAGGAAGGTGTAGTTTGAGGATGTGTGTTGAAAATAATTTTGATGTAAATTGTATGAAGAAGTGTGAATGATGTGGAATGTGATGTGAATTATGAATGCATGTTATTAGGGGACATTGGCTATAAAGATGAGTAACTCGGTACCATTCACATAGCTTGGTGTTTGTATCTTGCCAAAGTCGGATTAGTTTAACGTCCTAACGAGTGAGGCACCTTTGCAAATTCCAAAGGATAGTTGATCACCAAGGTTTCGGCTATTATGTACCAATGTCTCTCACTCAAAAGTGATATATATATATATATATATATATATATATATATATATATATATATATATATATATATGCAAAGTGGTGGATGTTGAAGAAAAGTGTGAATTATGTGGTTCTTCTTCTCGGATTAGCATCACTATGCCTAAAAACATCCTACCCTCATCACATTTCTTGACCTCTTTCTTGTTAAGTCATATTGATTTATGTACACATGTGTTTGGCTTGGTGGCTTAGACTTGATTTCGTCTCATGATTTTTAGACAACGGTGATTGTAGTGATGAACATGAATTTCTTGCAAAGTGTGATTATCCTTTTCATGCCTACTTTATTTGACCTTAAAACTAAATATATCTTTGGCTATGAAACTGCACTTTGAGGGTGATCATGAATAGAAGCACTACAAAAATATTTTCGCTTTTGTTTTTGCATGCGTGAATCATGTTATCCTTGTCTTAGATTTGATTCTTGTTTAAGGACAAGGAAGGAGTAAGTATAGGGTATTTGATAACATGGTTTATTTCCCTAGTTTAGGCATGCATTAAGGTAATTTTCCCTTTCCGAGTCCATGATTAGGCCTTGGTTTGTGTCATTTATACTTGTTTTGTTCTACTTTGCAACAATAGATGTCTACACATGTTATTGGTGTCTTTGTAGGTGATTTGACTCATTTCGGAGCTTAAACGACGCATATGAGGATCGAGCTGTAAGAGCCTTAGTTTGGGAGTAGTTTTAACCTTAGCCGCCCAGCGGGCTTAGAGAGCCGCCCCTGCGGCTCGTGATGTTTTCCGCCCCTGCGGCTCAAGGAACCGCCCCTGCAGTTTCCTGCGGCTGCAGCCGGCTTTGTTGACCGGTTGACCCGTGCTTTACCTCCTTTTCCCTACCTTCTTCTTACCTTGTTGAGCAAGGGTTTCATCTTCATTTCCTTTCCAGCTTATCACGTCCTCCTTGCTTCTCCCTTCCTCCTTCTTGATCTTGCTTGAGTTTTCCTTGGAGTTTGATAGAATTTGTGTGTGGCTTTGGTAAAACTTGATGTTGTGCATGGTTGCTGAGCTTGAGAGCTAGTTGATGAGGTTGATGATCTTCTTTGCATCCTAGGACCCCAAGTGTGGTAAGTCTTCTTCTTCTTCTTCTCTTCTTCCTTTCTTGGTTCCTTTGCCTAGCTTAGGATTATATGTATGTAAAGGTATATTGATGTTGGAATATGGTTGTGCATGTATATGTGTGGTTATGGCATGAAGAAGACGTGATTTGATCACGTGAAGAGCCGAAGAGGAATCGCGGGATCGCACTCTGCATTGTCGCCGCCCCCGCGTTCCAGTACCGCCGCCCCCGCGGGATCTGTCACCGCACCCTCGCCTCAGCGTTGCCCCCTTTGTGTGATAGGAGTTTGATATCTTGTTATGCCTTGTTATTAGGCAGTGTTATCCTCCCGATTGGAGTGGATCATGTTTGAGATCGTTGTTGTGATTACTCCGAGGTTGAGGTAAGTCCATAGGACTTACTTAGCTACCATCCTTATATTGGATGTATGCATGAGTGGTGTTTGTTATATGCTTTATAGCATGCGATATGGTTTATTACCGACCTATGATATAGTGACCGCCCATTGTAGTGGCTGTGACAACTTGCCTTTCATCCCGTAATGGAGTCTGGGAGGTTCTCTGTAGTTTGGCTAGATCTGGTATACGGGAAGGGCACTGACCACTCCTTATGGTGTACGGGAAGGTGCGCTTATACCACTCCAGCTAGCTATAGCACTTAGAGGCGAGGATTATATACATTCCTCGTGTCACATATATTCATATGCAGATATATGTACTATTTGAGTGTTGGACTTATTAAAGATAATTAACCGGGTAAATGTGTGACAACATGTTTATATGTTATAATTCCTGGAGTGTGTGTGTGCTCTAGCATCTTCTATATATATGTATATGGTTAGCTAACAGTTTTATACCGTGTTGTAGATCCTTTGCAGGTTAGGAGAGCTGCAGAGTGATCCAGAGGGGTGATCCGCTGAGGGCTCCGTACACTGGGTTTATACGTGGGCTATGGGATAATTATGATATACGGATATATATTTTGATTTTGTACTCAGCGGTTACTTTGTATTACCTTTTGATATGTATATATATATATATATGTATATATATATATATATATATATATATATATATATATGTATATATATATATATGTGTATATATATGTATATGTATATATGTATATATATATATATATATGTATATATATATATATGTATATATATGTATATATATATATATATATGTATATATATGTATATATATATATATATGTATATATATATATATATGTATATATATATATATGTATATATATATATATATGTATATATATAGATATACATATATGTATATACATATATATATATATATATAGATATACATATATATATATATACATACATATATATATATATATATATATATATATATATATATATATATATACCAGTTTTATGTTTTGTTTTAATCTATCCGTGCCTTATTGTAGGATCTAGTGAACTTGTTGTCAGGCTAGGATGAGGATCCATTGTGAGAACCTAGCCCAGTAGCGCCTCGAGTCGTACGGATTCGGGGTGTTACAAAGTTGGTATCAGAGCCTTAGGTTGACAACAATGGCACTTGCAATCTGCGATAAAGGTCGAATAGATAAATAAACATAACCCGAAAGGGGTCTGACATTTCAAAAGGTTATGGTTTTGAAATGAGTACAAATGTTTTGGGATATCGTGTACGTGAGCCATCGCCCCTCTGAAGATCTCGAAAGTATAGATATATATATGTATATATATAGATATTATGTTGTGATTGATTTGATATATATCTATACATATGGCATATATATAGCCTTCTAAGTTAGGTTTATATCCTCTGTAGATGGTTCAGACTAGAGCCTTACCTTTAGCTAGACGAGGTAGGGGTAGACCCCCTCTAGGTAGAGGACGGGGTAGGACTCCTGCTGGTGGTTCACAAGCAGCGGGAGAGATTCATGAGGAGGTTGCTGAGAGTGTCGTTCCTGAGGCTGGGAACGGCGCAACTGAGAGACAGGGATCCCTGAGAGCCCAGTCTGGTGATTCTGATCGCGTGTCCATGGGGGGATCAAAGTTCCGTGCTTATACCAGATGAGTAGAGGAGGCTGCCAGGGCCGGTAGACGTGCCCCAGATCTACGGGCACAGGAGGGACCATTTGGGAGATCCCACAGGGTTACTCAGGTGTCAGCTGCACCGACACCTGTTGCTGAGATTGCTAGAGTTACAGAGGAGCATAGAGGGCCTCGACCAGATACTTGATTGAAGGCTTTTCATTAGATGGGAGTACCCCCTTTCTCTGGGAAGGTGGGGCTAGAGGTTGAGTTGTGGATAGGACATGTGGACTCATCTCTGGAGTCTCTTAGATGTCCAACAGACAGGCCGATTGAGTTGGTGCAGACTCTATTCAGAGATTTGGCAAAGCACTGGTGGAGGTCTGTACGGGGTCAGGTCACCAGTTATGACCAGATGAGGACCATGATCAGAGAGCGTTTCTGCCCTGCCTCACTGAGGAGGGAGAAACTGCAAGATTTTGTTGAGGCTGGGTTTGAGGATGTACTAGTCTCGGAGGCTATCAGGAGGTTCCAGGTTGAGCTGGCTTTGTTGGGTCCAGTTGCGCCTCCTGCAGATCAGCATGCATATCTTTTCTCCCGACGACTGAGGGATACTACCCGGACTTACATGGCAGGGTTTCACTGTGAGACCTTGGTGGATTATCAAGACCGGGCTTCTATTAGGAGAGAGAGAGAGCTGGACAGAGGAGAGCTTCTTTGACCGGAGGGTCTGAGAAGAGACAGCATACTGGGCAGACCAGTGGTACTGGTGGTGCTGCTAGTGTTTGGCGAGGTCAGAGACGCCAGAGTCATCCCTCATCTGCACCGGTTGCGGATAAGGGACGTCAGTGTTATAACTGTGGTGATCCAGGACATATGAGGTTAGAGTGCACGAGGCCACTGGTGACTTGTTACACCTGTGGTAGACAGGGTCACAAAGCTGTTTACTGCCGACAGGGCGGAGCTTCTTCTCAGCAGGGTTCTTCCCCTGCCAATGTAGCGGGAGGTGGGCAGAGACCACCTCGGCAGCAGCAGACACAGGGACAACAGAGAGTCCCAGATCGCCCTACGACTCAGGGATCTGCTCCTGGGCCGAGTAGAGGCAGAGGTCGTGGTGGGAGTACCACGGATACCAGAGGACCACAGGGTCGAGTTTTTTAGTTGAGGAGTGCAGATGAGCCATCTGCACCGACTGCTACAGGTACCATTCTGATTGATGGTTTACCTGTTAGAGTCTTATTTGATACTGGAGCAAGATATTCTTTTATTTCTGATACCTATGTTGAGCGTCTGAGTCTAGATACGACTGAGGGGATACCCTTTAGTATAGGGTTACCAGATGGTAGTAGGGTCAGAGGTACCCGTGAGATCCATGACTGTCCCATTTCTGTAGGGACCCGTGTATTGCTTGTTGACTTCTTTGTCATGCCATTAGAGCATGAAGAAGTTATTCTAGGTATGGATTGGATGGATAGACACCAGGCAGTCTTAGATGTAGGTAGGAGGACTGTTACCCTCTCTACCGAGTTAGGACAGATAGAGGTTTTCCGAGGTTGGGACCTTGGAAAGTCAGGCATGGTTATCAGTGCGATACGGGCAGCGAGACTGATTGCACAGGGTTGTGAGGCCTTCTGGTGTTATGTCATGAAGAAGGGGGAGAGTCCAGCACTAGAGGACATCCCAGTTGTCTGTGATTTTGCAGATGTATTTGTTGAGCCGTCCCGTTTGCCTCCTCAGAGGAGTGTGGATTTTGCTATTGACTTAGAGCCTGGTACGAGACCTATCTCGAAGGCCCCATACCGGATGACGCTTGTCGAGATGTTGGAGCTGAAGAAGCAACTTGAGGAGCTGGCTGAGAAGGGCTTCATTCGCCCTAGCGTATCCCCATGGGGAGCACCTGTCCTCTTCGTACGGAAGAAGGACGGATCGTTGAGACTGTGCATAGATTACAGAGAGCTGAACAAGGTGACCGTCAAGAACAAGTATCCACTGCCTCGTATTGATGATTTGTTAGATCAGCTTCAAGGAGCGACTGTATTCTCCACGATTGATCTGTGCTCAAAATATCACCAGCTGAGGGTGAGAGAGCAGGATGTACACAGGACAACATTCCGGACCAAATATGGACACTAAGAGTTTGTAGTGATGCCATTTGGGCTTACGAATGCCCCAACAGTCTTTATGGAGTTGATGAACAACATCTTCATCGATTTCCTGGATCAGTTTGTGGTGGTATTCATAGATGATATCTTGGTGTACTCTCGCAGCCGAGAGGAGCATGCAGGGAAGCTGAGGATTGTGCTACAGGTTCTACGAGATAGAGAACTTTATGCTAAGTTCTCTAATTGCGAGTTCTGGATGCCAGAGGTAGCATTCCTGGGTCATGTTGTATCAGCTGAAGGGATCAAGGTGGATCCGGCCAAGATTGAGGCAGTAACAGCCTGGACTAGACCGACGAACGTCAAGGAAGTACGTAGCTTCCTGGAGTGTGTGTGTGTGTGCTCTAGCATCTTCTATATATATGTGTATGGTTAGCTAACGGTTTTATACCGTGTTGTAGATCCTTTGCAGGTTAGGAGAGTTGTAGAGTGATCCAGAGGGGTGATCCGCTGAGGGCTCCATACATTGGGTTTATACGTGGGCTATGGGATATTTATGATGTACGGATATATATTTTGATTTTGTACTCAGCGGTTACACGTGGGCTCTAGCATCTAGCATCTTCTATATTTATGTGCCCTGTTTATGACAGCATGTTTATATGTTATATTTTGATTTTATACGAGGGCTCCATACACTGGGTTTATACGTGGGCTCTAGCATCTTCTATATATATGTGTCTTGTTGTAAGATAGAGTGAACTTATTGTCAGGCTAGGGTCAGGATCCATTGTGAGATCCTAGCCCAGTAGCGCCTCGAGTCCTACGGATTCGGGGTGTTACATGAGCCTTGGAGTGGATGCATTGGAATGATGGCACATGTGAAGGGAAGGACAAAGGAGTCGAGCTAAAGGTATGAAGGAGACTTTGTAGCAATCTCGGACACAAATATTGACCGAGATAAGCTTCACTAGACGAGATTCACCAAACTGAAAGTGATCTTCGGTGGCATCTAGGCCCGATATCACAGCAAGGTTGACATAGATTTCCCCTGAGGCTGAAGAAATCGAAGACAGAGCTTTTATCTCGGGCCCGATATGCCTTAATCTCTGCCCGAGATTCCTACTCGAGATTTCTTCCCTGAGCATTTTCTTTTATTTTCGGACCTTTTATATTGGGCTCATGCTTTTTTAGCAGATGTTGGGTATAATAGGGAAGCCCATTTATTTTCTAAAGAGGAGTCCGTTTAGAGTCGAATTAGAGTAATTTTAACCCTAGAGAGAAAAAAGAGCCGACAATCATCTTCTACCTTGCCTTCATCTTCTATTTCTACTTCTTGACATTTTCATAGCTTGAGAGTGAAAGTTTGAGACTTTGTTGTTGAGTTTAGTTCGGAAACAGTTTTTGATTCAGATTTACTGATTTCTTGGATATTCAAGCTATTAAACTAGTTCGTTTCTTTCCCCTCTTTTGTATTTTCATTTTATGAATTATTTGTCTTTCTTCAATTTGATTTTAGATTTTGATATAACTATTATTGGCTAGAACCTTTGTGATTCTAAGTTGGATAGTGATTTGTTTATGGCTTGGACTATGATGGATTAGGTTGTATGTTAGATTTTGTATAGAATTGCTTGAAATCTTAATGGTTGATTTGAAATGAATCTAGGTTAGAACCTTCTAAGCAAGTAACCTGAGTTGGAATTGAGACTCACCCGGTAATATTAATTCTTAGATACATAATGGATTCCTTGTCCACTGGTGCAACTTCGCTCAACATCTCTTAGTACCAATTGATTAAGAAGCATTAGATGCACTCGAGCTTCTCCTAAGGTCCAGTTCCTCGACTCAAAGTCTACAAGCTTGCAAGCGTCACCATGCCGCTCCCTATCTTTGTTCGTCCTTATAACAATAAATGATGATTAAATCTCTTCACGTAACCTTGTGCCAAAATCTATTGACAAGTGGAACAAATTTGTTGCTTTCCTCGAATCTTAAATTGACTTGGGTTACCAAGGGAGTATCATGTCTCTTGAGAACTCTTAGATCTGTAACACCCCAAATCCGTAGGACTTGAGGTGCTACTGGGCTAGGATCTCAAAATGGATCCTGACCCTAGCCTGACAACAAGTTCACTAGATCTTATAACAAGGCAGAAATAGATTAAAACAAAATATCAAACTGTATATATATACATATCAAAAAGTTTACATAAGAACCGTTGAATACAACCAAAGTATATACTGTACATACAAAAACCCATAACCCTCGCATAACCCAGTGTACGGAGCCCTTAGCGAATCACCCACTCTGGATCACTCTGCAGCTCTCCTAACCTGCAAAGGATCTACAACACGGTATAAAACCGTTAGCTAACCATACATATATAAGATAAGCATAAGCACATACACACATCATAAACATCTCATCATGGTATCACACATTTACCCAGTTCATTATCTTTATATAAATAGTCCAACACTCAAATCATATATATATCAATATGAACATATGTGACACGAGGAATATATAATCCTCGCCTCTGGGTCCAATAGCCAGCTGAAGTGGTACCTGGAACACCTCCCCATGTACCCTAAGGGAATGGAGAGTGCCCGAACTGTTTACCAGGTCTGGCCTGCCTACAGAGAACCTCCCAGACTCCCAGCGGGATGAAAGGGCAAGTTATCACGGCCTTACAATGGGCAATCATTGGACCATAGGTCGGTAATAATAATCTCGCATGCTATCAAGCATATAACACACATCACTCATGCATACATCCAACATAAGGATGATAGCTAAGTAAGTCCTATGGACTTACCTCAACCTCGGAGTAATCTCAACCACGAACCACTCCAAACACGATCCACTCCACTGTGAAGGACAACACTGCCTAATAACAAGGCATAACAGGATATCAAACTCCTATCCATCAAAGGGTCACACCTAGACCCAAGGGATCCATAAGGATCGTATCCAACTTATAAACCTCAAAGCCCTAAACGGCATAACGATATCATACTCATCATCATTCTATCCTCATACACATACCTAGCATGCTACTAACCCACTCATACTAGGAAAGGAAAGGATCATACTACTCTAGGTAGTTTTTGTACAAGACGTACCTGCGGAACGGAAAGACGCAAGGGTGGAACAAGGCAAATCACAGGCGCGGCAATGCTCGGCCGCAGGCGCGGTGACAGTGGCCGTAGGCAAACGCAGGAACGGGCGCAGGCGCTGGGACCGTGGCCGCGGGGGAGGCAGCTTCCAGGCGCGGGTGCGGTGACAAGGTTCCCGCAGGGGCAGCGGTACTGGGACAAGGGGGTGGCAACAGTGCAGAATGGGATCCCGCGATTCCTCTTCGGCTCTTCACGTGATGGAATCACGTCTTCATCAACCATTAACCATACATATGCATATATACACACATTCCAACATCAATCTACATCCAATACATCTAATCCTAAGCTAAGGAAGAGGAAAGGAATCAAAGAAGAAGAAAGGAGAAGAGAAAAGACTTACCACTGCTGGAATAACCAAGGAAAGGATCACACAACCTCAACAGCTAGCTCTCAAGCTCAGCACAACATCCAACATCATCAACATCATCATCAACACAACAAAACTCTTCCAAACTCAAGGAAAGCCAAGACAAGATCAAGGGGAAGAAGGAGGCAAGAAGAAGAACGTGAAGAAGGTTGGAATGAAGTAACCCTTGCTCAGGAAGCCAAGGAAAAGGCTAAGAAGAGAAGAGAGTAAAGCACGGGTCAAGAGTCAACAAAGTCGGCTGCAGCCGCAAGAAACCGCAGGGGCGGAAAACATCACGAGCCGCAGGAGTGGCTCCCTAAACCCGCGGGGGCGGCTAAGGCCAAAATGGCTCCAAAGACTAAGGCTCTTACATCTTTCCCCCTAAAACCAAGTTTCGTCCCGAAACTTGTGAAATCCTCAAACCACTCGGACTCAGAAGCCGAGGTACAACTCTCTCTATAACCTCAAACACGAGCATGGAGGAAATCATCAACTCCAGCAACAAAATCACTATACTATCCAAGGTATAGAGGAAAACCATCTCTAGCCATATCATCATCCAATCACAAAGCATAGAGGAAATCCATCTCTAGCCGTATTATACTCATAACAGAAAGGCATGGAGGAAAAACATCTCCAGCAAAACTATGTCCACCAAAATAGCATGGAGGAAAGAGCCATCTCCAGCTATAAACAGTAATCGTACTAGCACAACAAGATCTAATAAGATCATATATCACATCAAAGCTAGTACGAAAATAAACACATCATAGCATATAAGCACATACGCATAACACTCACCAAGATAGTACTAAGATCTACTCGTTGATCCTACTGGTACATCTATCTCGGCATAAAACTCTGGATAGTTCCTCTGGATACTATCCTCAGTCTCCCAGGTAGCCTCATTAGGTCCTTGTCTCGACAACTGTATCCTCAACATATTAATGTCCTTCGAACGCAGGCATCTCATAACTCGTTCTAGGACTGCAATCGGGTGCTCAATAAAGGTGTGGTCCGACTCGACCACCAAATCATCATAACTCACGATGTGTCTCGGATCTGGTATGTACTCCCTCAGCTGAGACACGTGAAACACAGGGTGAACACCCTCTAATCTCGGAGGCAAAGCTAATCTGTATGCTGCACTCCCAACCCGACCCAAAATCTCGAACGGTCCGATATATCGGGGGCTCAACTTCCACTTAATGCCAAAACGTCTAACACCTCGTGTCAGAGACGCCCTCAGCCACACATGGGCTCCTACTCTGAACTCTAAGGGTCTACGCCTCCTATCTGCATACGACTTCTGACGGCTCTGTGCAGTTAGCATCCTCTCTCTAATCAGTGCTACACGAGCCACATCATCCTGAATCTAATTAGGTGTCAGACCACTAACACTGCTCTGCTCTGCTCATCCCATTTAACGGAGTACGATATCTCTGCCCATACAGTGCCTCATATGGGGCCATCCCAATAGATGCATGCCAGCTGTTGTTGTATGAGAACTCAACTAGTGGGAGATGATCCGTCCACACTTGCCCCCAATACAACACACAAGCTCGCAGCATATCCTTCAGTGTATGAATGATCCTCTCTGACTGACCATCTGTCTGAGGATGAAACACAGTAGTAAAGTACAAACTCATCCCCAGGGCAGTCTGACTCTGCTGCCAAAACCTCGAGGTAAATCGCCCATCTCTGTCTGAGACGATCGTCCTCGGTACACCATGGAGTCTCACTATCTGCCTAGTGTACTCCTTTGCTAATCTTCTCACTGGCCACATTTCCTGGATAGGGATACAACGTGCCGTCTTCGTCAATCTGACCTCTATAACCCAGATAGCATCAAAGCTTCTGCTCGGTCTTAGCCCAGTCACAAAGTCCATGGTGACATCCTCTCACTTCCCCTGTGGAACAGGTAGTGGATGGAGGTCACCTCCAGGTCTGCAATGCTCTATCTTGACCTGCTGACAGGTCGCACACTGTGCCACAAATCTGGCTACATCGGGCTTCAGCCCTCCCCACCAATATGAACGTCTCAAGTCCTAGTACATCTTACTCGTACCTGGGTGTACTGAATAAGGCGTACAGTGAGCCTCCTGTAAAATCCTCTAGCGTAGATCCGCATCAGCGGGTACACAGACGCGACCGCGGCGTCCTCAATACTCCATCTGACCCTAGAAGGAATTGTGGTGCTTCATCCCGAGACATCCTATCTCGTATCCTCATGTCAGTATCGGGCAGGTCTCCTGCTTCTGTTGGATTTCACCCAACAGATCCGGAAGAACCTCTAAAGTACTCAACCGGGCATCCTCATCAAGAAACTGGATGTCCAACTCCAGCCAAATCAGATCTCTCTGTAACTGATGCTAAACTGTCAGCCTCGCAATCGCCTGCTCTCGAGGCGTCTTCCTGCTCAGGGCGTCGGCGACAACGTTCGCCTTCCCCGGATGATAGAGAATCTCTAGATCAAAATCCTTGATCAGCTCAAGCCACCTACGCTGGCGGTTATTCAATTCCCGCTGCCTGAAAATATACTTCTAGACTCTTATGGTCTGTGAAGATCTTACATGTAGCACCATACATGTAATGTCTCCAGATCTTCAGTGCATGAACTACTGCTGCCAACTCCAGATCATGAGTCGGGTAGTTCTCCTCATACATCTTCAGCTATCTAGATGCATATGCAATCACTCGGCCCCGCTGCATCAACACACACCCCAAGCCTAGCTTGGATGCATCGCTATAAACCACAAAATCCTCAGTACCCTCTGCCTGTGCTAAAACAGGTTCGGAAGTCAGACGTCTCTTCAGCTCCTCAAAACTCTGCCTACACTGCTCAGTCCATACAAATCTGGTAGTCCTCCTCAGCAGACTCGTCAGTGGACGGGCAATCACAGAAAATCCCTCCACAAAGCGTCGGTAATAACCAGTTAGGCCAAGAAAGCTACGTACTTCCTTGATGTTCGTCGGTGTCGTCCATGCTGCTACTGCCTCGATCTTCGCCGGATCAACCTTGATCCCCTCGGCGGAAACGACATGACCCAGGAATGCTACCTCTGCCATCCAGAACTCGCACTTAGAGAACTTAGCATAAAGTTCTCTATCTCGTAGAACCTGTAACAAAGTCCTCAGCTGCCCTGCATGCTCCTCTCTGTTGCGAGAGTATACCAGGATATCATCTATGAAGACCACCACAAGCTGATCCAGGAAGTCGATGAATATGCTGTTCATTAACTCCATGAAGACGGCTGGGGCATTCGTAAGCCCAAATGGCATCACTACAAACTCGTAGTGCCCATACCTGGTCCGGAATGCAGTCTTATGCACATCTTGCTCTCTCACCCTCAGCTGGTGATATCCTGAACGCAGGTCAATCCTGGAGAACACTGTAGCTCCCTGAAGCTGATCTAACAAGTCGTCAATACGAGGCAATGGACACTTGTTCTTGATGGTCACCTTGTTCAGCTCTCTGTAATCAATACACAGCCTCAATGATCCGTCCTTCTTCCATACGAAGAGAACAGGTGCTCCCCATGGAGATACGCTAGGGCGGATGAAACCCTTCTCAGCCAACTCATCGAGTTGCTTCTTCAGCTCTAACATCTCGACATGCGCCATCCTATATGGGGCCTTTGAGATCGGTCTCGTACCAGGCTCTAAGTCATACCAAAATCCACACTCCTTTGAGGCGGCAAACTGGACGGCTCAGCAAATACATCTGCAAACTCACAAACAACTGGGATATCCTCTAACGTTGGACTATCCCCCTCTTTCATGGCATAACACCAGAAGGCCTCACAACCCTGTGCAATCAGTCTCGCTGCCCGTATCGCACTGATAACCATACCTGATTTTCCAAGGTCTCAAACCTCGGAAAACCTCTATCTGTCCTAACTCGGTAGAGAGGGTAACAGTCCTCCTACATACATCTAACACTTCCTGGTGTCTATCCATCCAATCCATACCTAAAATGACTTCTTCATGCACTAATGGCATGACAAAGAAGTCAACAAGCAATACTCGGGTCCCTACAGAAATGGGACATTCACGGATCTCACGGGTACCTCTGACCCTACTACCATCGGGTAACCCTATACTAAAGGGTATCCCCTCAGTCGTATCTAGACTCAGACGCTCAACACATGCATCAGAGATAAAAGAATGCGTAGCACCCATATCAAATAAGACTCTAACAGGTGAACCATGAATCAGAATGGTACCTGTAGCAGTCGTTGCAGCTGGCTCCTTTGCACTCCTCAGCTCAAAAACTCGACCCTGTGGTCCTTTGGTGTCCGTGGTACTCCCACCACGACCTCTGCCTCTACTAGGCCCAAGAGCAGATCCCTGAGTTGTAGGGCGATCCGGGACTCTCTGCTCCCTGCATCTGCTGCTGCTGAGGTGACCTTTGCCTACCTTCGGCTGCACTAGCAGGAGAAGAATCCTGCTGTGATGAAGCTCTACCCCGTCTATAGAAAGTAGCTCTGTGACCGGGTCTGCCACAAGTGAAGCAAGTCACCGGCGGCCTCGTACACTCTGATCGCATATGTCCATACTCACTGCAGTTGAAGCACTCTACTCCCTAATCTGAAACCGGTGTAGATGAGGGATGGCTATGGCGTCTATGGTCTCGCCCAATACTAGCAACCCCACCAGTACCACTGGTCTGCCCAGTACGCTGTCTCTTCTCAGACCCTCCGGTTTGAGAAGCTCTCCCCTGCCCAGCTCGCTCCCTCTCATAGTCGGAAGCTCTGTCCTGGTAGTCCATCAGGGACTCACAGTGAAACCCTGCCATATAGGCCCTGGTAGTATCCCTCAGTCGTCGGGAAAAAAGATATACATGCTGATCTGCAGGAGGTGCAGCTGGACCCAATAAAACCAGCTCCTCCTGGAATCTCCTGATGGCCTCTGAGACTGGTACATCCTCAAACCCAGCCTCAACAAAATCCCGCAGTTTCTCCCTCCTCAGTGAGGTAGGGCAGAAACGCTCTCTGATCAAGCTCTTCATCTAATCATAACTGACAACCTGACCCCGTACAAATCTCCACCAATACTGTGCCACGTCTCTGAACAGAGTCTGCACCAACTCTATCTGCATGTCGGCTGGAAATCTAATAGACTCCAAAGCTGAGTCTACATGTCCTATCCATAGCTCCACCTCTAACCCCACCTTCCCAAAGAAAGGGGGTACACCCATCTGGTGAAATGCCTTCAACCAAGTGTCTAGTCTAGGCCCTCAATACTCCTCCTAAACTCGAGCAGTCTCAACAGCATGTGCCTGTGCAGCTGGCACCTGAGTCACTCCATGAGATCTCCCAAATGATCCCTCCTATGCTGGCAGATCAGGGGCACGTCTACCTGCTCTAGCAGCCTCCTCAACTCGTCTGATATACTCGCGGAATGCGGGTCCCTCCATAGAGACACGATCCGAGTCATCTGACTGGACTCTCTGTGATCCTTGTCTCTCAGCTGCACTGTTCCCAGTCTCTGGAACGGCACTCTCAGCAACGTCCTCATGAATCTCCTCCGCTGTACGTGGATCAACGGCGGAAATCCTACCCCGTCCTCTACCTAGAGGGGTCTACCTCTACCTCGTCCAATTCCAGGTAAGGCTCTAGTCTGAACCATCTGCAGAGGACATAAACCTAACTTAGAAGGCTATATATATATATATATATATATATATATATATATATATATATATATATATATATATATATATATATATATATATATATATATATATATATATATATGTCATATGTATAGATATATATCAAATCACTCACAACATAATATCTATATATATCTATACTGTCGAGATCTTCAGAGGGGCGATGACTCACGTACACGATATCCCAAAACATTTGTACTCATTTCAAAACCAAAACCTTTTGAAAAGTCAGGCCCCTTTCGGGTTCTGTTTATTTATCTATCCAACCTTTATCGCAGATAGCAAGTGCCTTTGTTGTCAACCTAAGGCTCTGATACCAACCTGCCATCCCACATTTCGCTAGCTGGAAACGAAGGGTGAAGGTAAGTCTTATGACTTACTTAACCAGCTATTCCTTGTGTTAGGATGTAATATAGTTGTAACACCCCGAATCCGTAGGACTTGAGGCGCTACTGGGCTAGGATCTCACAATGGATCCTGACCCTAGCCTGACAATAAGTTCACTGGATCTTACAACAAGGCACGGATAGATTAAAACCAAAACATAAAACTGATATATATAAATCATAAGGTTTATACAAGGTACCGCTGAGTACAATCAAAACATAACTGTACATAACAAAAGACCCCATATCCCACGATAACGACCTAGTGTACGGAGCCCTCAGCGGATCACCCCATTTGGATCACTCTGCAATGCTGCTAACCTACAAAGGGGTCTACAACACGATATAAACCGTTAGCTAACCAAACCTATATAAGATAATACATAAGCACAAACACACGTCATGAAATAATAAACACGTCATCATGCTATCAAACATTTACCCGGTTAATTATCTTTATAAAGTCCAACACTCAAATCATATACATCAATATGAACATATGTGACACGAGGAATATATAATCCTCGCCTCTGGTTCCAATAGCCAGCTGAAGTGGTGCCTGGAACACCTCCCCGTGTACCCTAAGGGAATGGAGAGAACCTCCCAGACTCCCGGTGGGATGAAAGGGCAAGTTATCACGGCCCTACAATGGGCAATCAATATACCATAGGTCGGTAACAATAATCTCACATGTTATCCAGCATATAACACACATCACTCATGCATACATCCAATATAAGGATGGTAGCTAAGTAAGTCCTATGGACTTACCTCAACCTCAAAAGTAGTCTCAACCACGATCAACTCTTAAACACGATCCACTCCAACCTGGAGGATACACTGCCTAATAACAAGGCATAACGAGATATCAATCTCATAACACACAAAGGGGTCACACCTAGACCAAAGGGATCCATATTGATCATAACCAACTTATAAACCTCAAGGTCATAACCGGCACCTATCTATTTCATACTCATCAACATTCTATCCTCATACCCATACCTAGCATGTGTTTTTGGTAAACAGTCGCCCTCGCTCATGCTAGGAAAGGAAAGGATCATACTACTCTAGGTAGATCCTGTACAAGATGCACCTGCGTAATGGAAAGACGCAGGGGCGGAAAGGCAGCAAGCGCAGGCGCGAAGGCACGCTGGCTCTGTGACCGTGGCCGCGGGGGCGGCGGCTTCTAGGCGCGGTTGTAGTGACAAGGGTCCCGCGAGGGCGGCAGCTCCCAGGCGCGGGGGAGGCGACGCTGCAGAATGTGATCCCGCGATTCCTCTTCGGCTCTTCAAGTGATCAAATCACGTCTTCTTCATGCCATAACCACACATATACATACACAAACACATTCCAACATCAATATATACCTTTACATACATCTAATCCTAAGCTAGGCAAAGGGAAACCAAGAAAGGAAGAAGAGAAGAAGAAGAAGACTTACCACAATTGTGGTCCTAGGCTGCAATGAAGATCAACAACCTCAACAGCTAACTCTCAAGCTCAGCAACATATCACCCATCATCCCACAACAACAAAGCCACACCAAAACTCTCTCAAACTAAAGGAAATCAAGAACAAGATCAAGGAGCAAGAAGGAGGCAAGAAGGACGTGAGAAGATTGGAAATGAAGTGAAGATGAACCCTTGATCCAGCCAAGGATGAGGCTTAAGAAGGAAGGAAGTAAAGAGTAAAGCATGAGTCAAAGGGTCAACAAAACCGGCTGCAGCCGCAAGAAACCGCAGGGGCGGAATTTCCTGGCCGCAGGGGCGGATAACTACACTAGCCGCAAGGGCGGCTCCACAAACCCGCAGGGGCGGCTAAGGCCAAAGTGGCTCCAAAGACTAAGGTTCTTACATCTCTCCCCCCTAAAAACAAGTTTCGTCCCGAAACTTGTGAAATCCTCAAACCACTCGGACTCAAAAGCCGAGGTATAACACTCCCTATATCCTTAAACACAGGCATGAAGGAACTCATCATCTCTAGCAATAGGATCAATATACTATCCAGGGCATAGAGGAAAAACATCTCTAGCCAAACCATCGTCATCACATCACAAAGGCATAGAGGAAGAACATCTTTAGCAGTACTATATCCACCACAGAGCATGGAGGAATAACCATCTCCAGCTAGATCTAATCGCATCACAATAGCATGGAGGAAAGAACCATCTCCAGCTATAATCAATCGCACTAGCACAACAAGATCTAATAAGATTACACATCACATCATAGCTAGTACGAAAATAAACACATCATGGCATATAAGCACACAAGCATAACACTCACCAAGATAGTACTCAGATCTACTCGTCGATCCTACATGTATATCTATCTCGGCATAAAACTCTAGATAGTTCCTCTGAATACTATCCTCAGTCTCCCATGTAGCCTCATCAGGTCCTCGTCTCGACCACTGTATCTTCATCATAGGAATGTCCTTCGAACGTAGGCGTCTCATACCTCGTTCTAGGACTGCAATAGGGTGTTCAACAAAAGTGTGGTCCGGCTCGACCACTAGATGATCATAACTCACAATATGTCTCGGATCTGGTATGTACTCCCTCAGCTGAGACACGTGAAACACAGGGTGAACGCCCTCTAACCTTGGAGGCAAAGCTAATTTGTATGTTGCGCTCCCAACCTGATCCAAAATCTCAAACGGTCCGACATATCGGGGGCTTAACTTCCCCTTAATGCCAAAGCGTTTAACGTGTAAGAGCCTTAGTTTTGGGAGCTAGTTTTGGCCTTAGCCGCCCCGCGGTGTCTGTGAGGCCGCCCCTGCGGCTCCCCTGTTGTTCCGCCCCTGCGGCCAGGAAACCCGCCCTTCCGGTTTCCGGCGGCTGCAGCCGGTTTTGTTGACCCTTTGACCCGTGCTTTACCTTAACTTACTTCTCCCGTTTTACCTTGCTGAGTAAGGGTTTCATCACTTCATTCCTCAGTTCCTACGTCCTTCTTGCTTCTTCTTCTTTCTCCTTGAGCTTGAGTTGGCTTTCCCTTGAGTTGGTAGAGTTGTGTGTGGTTGTGTGGCTGTTGATGCTAGTTTTGTGAGTTGCTGTGCTTGAAAGCCAGCCTTGATGCGTGTTAAGCCTTCCTGCAGCCTAGGATCTTCAGGAGTGGTGAGTCTTACTTCTTCCTCCTTGCTTCTTCTTCTTTCTTGTTCTTCTTATTCCTTAGCTTAGGATTAGATGATTGAATGTAGGATTGATGTTTTTATATGTATGTTGTGGCATGGTTATGAATCTGGAAGAGAGTAGACGTGAGTTGATCACGTGAAGAGCTAAAGAGAAGCCGCGAGGTTTCATTCTGCACTGTCGCCGCCCCCGCGGCCAGAAGTCACCGCCCCCGCGGAAGACGTGCCGCAGCGTCTGCGCCGTGCCTGCGTTGCCAGCGATCCTTGTCACCGCCCCCGCGGCTGAGTGTCACCGCGCCCGCGGTTGCCTGCGTTCAGCCCCTGCGTCCTTAGATCACGCAGGTGCGTCTTGTCCCGGGGCTACCTATAGTTAGGTAGTTCCTTTCCTTTCTAGTATGAGGAACTTAGTACCATGCTAGGATTCGGATGTTGATGTGTATGATACGGAAATGCCGGTTAGGGCTTTGAGGTTTACGAGTTGGATATGATCCCTTATGGATCCCTTGGGTCTAGGTGTGACCCTTTGTGTGATAGGAGTTTGATATGTATGTATGCCTTGTATAGGCCGTGTTATCCTCCAGTTGGAGTGGACTGAGTTGAGGGTTGATCCAGTGAGACGACTACGAGGTTGAGGTAAGTCCGTGGGACTTACTTAGTTGTCATTCCTTTATAGGATGTTGTGCATGAGTGGTGTGTGTTATATGTTTATAGCATGTGTTTTGATAGTCACCGACCTATGATGTATTCATTGCCCATTGTAGGGCTGTGACAACTTTTCCATTCATCCCGATGGGAGTTGGGGGTTCTCTGTGGTCAGGCCAGATCTGTTAAACGGTTCGGGCACTCTTCATTCCCTTAGGGTACACGGGGAGGTGTTCCAGGCACCATTCCAGCTGGTTATAGTACTCAGAGGCGAGGGTTATATTCCTCGTGTCACTTATGTTTATATGGATATTTATATGAGTTGATTGCTGAACTTTATAAAGATAATGAACAGGGTAAATGTGTGAAAGCATGATGATGTGTTAAGATTTCTAATGTGTGTTTGTGCTCTAGCATATTCCTATATTTGTGTATCGTTAGCTAACGGTTTCATACCGTGTTGTAGACACTTTGCAGGATAGGAGAGCTGCAGAGTGATTCAGAGTGGGTGATCCGCTGAGGGCTCCGCACACTGGGGCGTTATCGGGGATATGAGTTCTTTTGTTGTACAGTATGGTTTTTGTTTGTACTCAGCGGTATATTGTATTACCTTTTTGATATATATATATATATATATATTAGTTTCATGTTTTGTTTTAATCTATCGGTGCCTTGTTGTAAGATCAGTGAAATTGTTGTCAGGCTAGGGTCAGGATCCAATGTGAGATCCTAGCCCAGTAGCACTCCGAGTCCTACGGATTTGGGGTGTTACAAAGTTGGTATCAGAGCCCAGGTTGACAACAATGGTACTAGTAATCTGCGATAAAGGTCGAATAGATAACTAAACAGAACCCGAAAAGGGTCTGACTTTTAAAAAGGTTTTGGTTTTGAAATGAGTACAAATGTTTTGGGATACCGTGTACGGGAGCCATCACCCCTCTGAAGACCTCGATAATATAGATATATATAGATATTCTGTTGTGATTGATCTGTGATATATCTATACATATGGCATATATATAGCCTACTAAGCTAGGTTTACGTCTTCTGCAGATGGTTCAGACTAGAGCCTTACCTGCAGCAAGACGAGGTAGAGGTAGACCCCCTCTAGGTAGAGGACGGGGTAGGACTCCTGCTGACGGTTCACATGCGAGAGAGATACACGAGGAGGTTGCTGAGAGCGCCGTTCCTGAGACTGGGAACGGGGCAGCGAGAGACAGGGGGCACATAGAGCCCAGTCTAGTGAGTCTGATCGTGTCTCTATGGGTAGATCAGAGTTTCATGCTTATATCAGACGTGTTGAGGAGGCTGCCAGAGCGGTAGGCGTGCCCCAAACTTACAGGCACAGGAGGGACCATCTGAGAGGTCCCCACCGTTACTCAGGTACCAGCTGTACAGGTACCTGCTGCTGAGATGACCAGAGCACCAGAGGAGTATAGAGGGCCTAGACCTGATACCTGGTTGAAGGCATTCCATCAGATGGGTGTACCCCTTTTTTCTGGGAAGGTGGGGTTGGAGATTGAGCTCTGGATTGGGCATGTAGACTCAGCTTTGGAGTCTATTCGCTGTCCAGCTGACAGACAGATTGAGCTGATTCAGACTTTATTCGGGACTTGGCACAACACTAGTGGAGATCAGTACGGGGTCAGGTTACCAGTTATGATCAGATGAAGACGATGATTAGAGGCGTTTCTGCCCTACCTCGTTGAGTAGGGAGAAACTGCGAGATTTTGTTGAGGTTGGGTTCGAGGATGTACCGGTCTCAGAGGCCATCAGAGATTCTAGGAGGAGCTGGCATTGCTGGGTCCAGCTGCATCTACAGATCAGCANAGGGTGAACACCCTCTAATCTCGGAGGCAAAGCTAATCTGTATGCTGCACTCCCAACCCGCCCAAAATCTCGAACGGTCCGACATATCGGGGCTCAACTTCCCTTAATGCCAAAACGTCTAACACCTCGTGTCGGAGACACCCTCAGCCACACATGGGCTCCTACTCTGAACTCTAAGGGTCTACGCCTCCTATCTGCATACGACTTCTGACGGCTCTGTGCAGTTAGCATCCTCTCTCTAATCAGTGCTACACGAGCCACATCATCCTGAATCTAATTAGGTGTCAACCACTAACACTGCTCTGCTCTGCTCATCCCATAACGGAGTACGATCTCTGTCCATACAGTGCCTCATATGGGCCATCCCAATAGATGCATGCCAGCTGTTGTTGTATGAGAACTCAACTAGTGGGAGATGATCCGTCCACACTTGCCCCCAATCCAACACACAAGCTCGCAGCATATCCTTCAGTGTCTGAATGATCCTCTCTGACTGACCATCTGTCTGAGGATGAAACACAGTAGTAAAGTACAAACTCATCCCCAGGGCAGTCTGACTCTGCTGCCAAAACCTCGAGGTAAATCGCCCATCTCTGTCTGAGACGATCGTCCTCGGTACACCATGGAGTCTCACTATCTGCCTAGTGTACTCCTTTGCTAATCTTCTCACTGGCCACATTTCCTGGATAGGGATACAACGTGCCGTCTTCGTCAATCTGACCTCTATAACCCAGATAGCATCAAAGCTTCTGCTCGGTCTTAGCCCAGTCACAAAGTCCATGGTGACATCCTCTCACTTCCCCTGTGGAACAGGTAGTGGATGGAGGTCACCTCCAGGTCTGCAATGCTCTATCTTGACCTGCTGACAGGTCGCACACTGTGCCACAAATCTGGCTACATCGGGCTTCAGCCCTCCCCACCAATATGAACGTCTCAAGTCCTAGTACATCTTACTCGTACCTGGGTGTACTGAATAAGGCGTACAGTGAGCCTCCTGTAAAATCCTCTAGCGTAGATCCGCATTAGCGGGTACACAGACGCGACCGCGGCGCCTCAATACTCCATCTGATCCTAGAAGGAATTGTGGTGCTTCATCCCGAGACATCCTATCTCGTATCTTTGTCAGTATCGGGCAGGTTTCCTGCTTCTGTTGGATTTCACCCAACAGATCAGGAAGAACCTCTAAAGTACTCAGCTGGGCATCCTCATCAAGAAACTGGATGTCCAACTCCAGCCAAATCAGATCTCTCTGTAACTGATGCTAAACTGTCAGCCTCGCAATCGCCTGCTCTCGAGGCGTCTTCCTGCTCAGGGCGTCGGCGACAACGTTCGCCTTCCCCGGATGATAGAGAATCTCTAGATCAAAATCCTTGATCAGCTCAAGCCACCTACGCTGGCGGTTATTCAATTCCCGCTGCCTGAAAATATACTTTAGACTCTTATGGTTTGTGAAGATCTTACATGTAGCACCATACATGTAATGTCTCCAGATCTTCAGTGCATGAACTACTGCTGCCAACTCCAGATCATGAGTCGGGTAGTTCTCCTCATACGTCTTCAGTTGTCTAGACGCATATGTTATCACTCTGCCCCGCTGCATCAATACACATCCCAAGCCTAGCTTGGATGCATCACTGTAAACCACAAAATCCTTTGTACCCTCTGGTTGTGCCAAAATAGGAGCAGAAGTCAGACGTCTCTTCAGCTCCTCAAAACTCTGCATACACTGATCAGACCATACAAATCTGGTAGTCTTTTTCAGCAAACTAGTAAGTGGACAGGCAATCACAGAAAATCCCTCCACAAAGCATTTGTAATAACCGGCTAGACCAAGAAAGCTACGTACTTCCTTGACGTTCGTTGGTGTCGTCCAAGCTGCTACTGCCTCGATCTGTGCCGGATCCACCTTGATCCCTTCAGCTGATACAACATGACCCAAGAATGCTACCTCTGGCATCCAAACTCGCACTTAGAGAACTTAGCATAAAGTTCTCTGTCTCGTAAAACCTGCAACACAGTCCTCAGCTGCCCTGCATGCTCCTCTCTGCTACGAGAGTATACCAGAATGTCATCTATGAAGACCACCACAAACTGATCCAGGAAGTCGATGAATATGATGTTCATCAACTCCATGAAGACGGCTGGGGCATTCGTAATCCCAAATGGCATCACTACAAACTCGTAGTGTCCATATCTGGTCCGGAATGTTGTCCTGTGCACATCGTGCTCTCTCACCCTCAGCTGGTGATAACCTGAACGCAGGTCAAAAAACATAGTCGCTCCCTGAAGCTGATCTAACAAATCATCAATACGATGCAGTGGATACTTGTTCTTGATGGTCTCCTTGTTCAGCTCTCTGTAATCTATGCACAATCTCAACGATCCATCCTTCTTCCGTACGAAGAGGACAGGTGCTCCCCATGGAGATACGCTAGGGCGGATAAAACCCTTCTCAGCCAACTCCTCAAGTTGCTTCTTCAACTCTAGCATCTTGACAAGCGCCATCCGGTATGGGGCATTTGAGATCGGTCTCGTACCATGCTCTAAATCAATACCAAAATCCACACTCCTCTGAGGCGGCAAACTGGACGGCTCAGCGAATATATCTGTAAACTCGCAGGCAACTGGGATATCCTCTTATGTTGGACCCTCCCCCTCCTTCATGGAATAACACCAGAAGGCCTGACAACCCTGTGCAATCAGTCTCGATGCACGTATCACACTGATAACCATGCCTGATTTTCCCAGGTCCCAACCTCGGAAAACCTCTATCTGTCCTAACTCG
Organism: Fagopyrum tataricum; assembly: GCA_002319775.1. Classification (NCBI taxonomy): domain Eukaryota; kingdom Viridiplantae; phylum Streptophyta; class Magnoliopsida; order Caryophyllales; family Polygonaceae; genus Fagopyrum; species Fagopyrum tataricum. The sequence continues at coordinate 28,947,027 of CM008284.1, forward strand.
GTAGAGAGGGTTATAGTCCTCCTACCTACATCTAACACCGCCTGGTGTCTATCCATCCAATCCATACCTAAAATAACTTCTTCATGCTCTAATGGCATGACAAAGAAGTCAACAAGCAATACACGGGTCCCTACAGAAATGGGACAGTCACGAATCTCACGGGTACCTCTGACCATACTACCATCGGGTAACCCTATACTAAAGGGTATCCACTCATTCGTATCTAGACTCAAACGCTCAACAAAAGCATCAAAAATAAAAGAATGCGTAGCTCCAGTATCAAATAAGACTCTAACAAGTAAACCATAAATCAGAATGGTACCTGTAGCTGTTGGTGCAGTTGGCTCCTCTACACTCCTCAACTCAATACTCGACCCTGTGGTCCTCTGGTGTCCGTGGTACTCCCACCACGACCTCTGCCTCTACTCGGCCCAGGAGCAGATCCCTGAGTTGCAGGGCGATCTGGGACTCTCTGCTCTCCCTACATCTGTTGCTGCTGAGGTGGCCTCTGCCCACCTCCTGCTACACTAGCAGCAGAAGAATCCTGTTGTGATGAAGCTCTACCCCGTCTACAGAAGGTAGCTCTCTGACCGGGTCTGCCACAAGTAAAACAAGTCACCTGCGGCCTCGTACACTCTGATCTCATATGCCCATACTCACTGCCATTGATTCACTGTACTCCCTTATCTACAACCGGTGCAGATGAAGGATAACTCTGGCGTCTCTAGCCTCGCCCAACACTAGCAACTCCACCAGTACCACTGGTATGCCTAGTACGATGTCTCTTCTCAGACCCTCCTGTCTGAGAAGCTCTCCTCTGCCCAACTCTCTCTCTCTCTCTCATAATCAGAAGCCCTGTCCTGATAATCCATCAAGGTGTCATAGTGAAACCCTGCCATATAAGTTCGGGTAGTATCCCTCAGTCGTCGTGAAAAAAGATAAACATGCTGATCTGCAGGAGGTGCAGCTGGACGCAGTAAAGCCAGCTCCTCCTGGAATCTCCTGATGGCCTATGAGACTGGTACATCCTCAAATCTAGCCTCGACAAAATCCCGCAGTTACTCCCTCCTCAGTGAGGCAGGGTGAAAAACCCCAAATCCGCGGGATTCGTGATGCTACGGGCGAGACCTCACAATGGGTCCCTACCCTTAGCTTGACAACAATTTCACCGGACCTTTCCAACAAGGCACAAATAAAGGCGAAAACTCAAAATGTTTTTAATGTATGCGGAAACCGAAATGTAACGAATACAAAGTGGAAACTCAGCCGAGTCCTCAAACAACATAACCCAAATACGAAAGTCTAAAACGTACAACGACATCCACAAACTAACGATATGAAACATAACCAAAAAACGCCCTCGTCCTATAATGTAAGGAGACCCCGGCTGTCCACTCCTCCACGTCACTCGGCGGCGTCCCTAACCTGCAAGTCGTCTATAACCCTGGTTTAAAACCGTTAGCTCATATTCGAAGCATTAGAAAAGCGGTGAAGGCAAAAACTCATACATAGCACATAACGTAGAACACACAAGTCCGGTTTATTATCTTTATATTATTAAGTCATATCCCGTTCAAATTCAACTTCGGTTTGTGAAATGAGACCACTGTGGTCTCGCCTATGTCTGCATAAAGCTCGGGATAGTTCCTCCGGATACTATTCTCCGTCTCCCATGTAGCCTCATCGACTCCTCGCCTCGACCACTGTATCCTCAGCGTCGGTATCTCTTTCGATCGAAGGCGCCTCGTACTCCGCTCTAAAACTGCTATCGGGTGCTCTGCGAAAGTAGGGTCCGGCTCGACCACTAAGTCCTCGTGGCTGTTGATGTGCCTCGGGTCGTGTATGTACTCTCTCAGCTGAGAGGCGTGAAATATCGGATGTATACCCTCTAACCGAGGTGGCAATGCTAACTGGTATGCCACCTCACCAACTCTCTCCAAGATCTCGAAAAGGACCGACATATCGGGGGCTTAACTTCCCCTTAATGCCGAATCGCCTAACGCCCCGCGTCGGTGATACCCTTAACCACACCTGAGCTCCTACCCTGAACTCGAGAGGTCTACACCTCCTATCCACATACGACCTCTGACGGCTCTACGCGGTCAATATCCTCTCTCGGATCAAAGCAACTCTAGCCACTTCGTCCTGTACCTGATCTAGAGCTACAACGCTCGAACTTCCCCGCTCGTCCCAACATAAGGGAGTACGGAATCTCCGTCCATACAATGCCTCATACGGTGCCATCCCGATTGACGCGTGCCAGCACCTCGAGGTAAAACGCCCGTCCCTGTCCGAGATGATGGTCCTCAGTATTCCATGTAATCTCACAATCTAACAGTTGTGGGTATGTCCTCCAACTTCCACTATGGCACGGGCAAAGGGTGAAGCTCTCCTCCGGGTCTTTGGTGGTCGATCTTGACCTGCAGGCAGGTCGCGCATCGGGCCACATATCTAGCTACATCGGGCTTGAGCTTGCCCCACCAATAAGATCTCTTAATGTCTTGGTACATCTTACTCGCGCCTGGGTGCACCGAGTAAGGTGTGGATTGTGCCTCATGCAAAATCCGCGCTCTCAACTCCTGATCTGACGGTACACAAATACGTCCCTGACGTCTCAATAGCCCGTCTGCTCCCATGATAAACTGCGGTGCCTCTCCTCGGGACATCCTGTCCCGGATCCTCATCAAAATGGGACATCTCTCCTCCTTCTGCAAGATCTCTCCGGACAGGTCAGGTAATACCTCTAACTCGGACAACCGACAGTCTGTATCCGGGAACCGGATATTCAACTCCAACTCTATCAAATCCCTCTGCAACTGTGGCTGAACCGTAAGCCGAGCTATATCCTCCTCTCGAGTTGTCCTCCTACTCAATGCATCGACGACTACATTCGCCTTCTGCGGATGGTACAAAATCTCCAAGCCAAAGTCCTTAATAAGCTCCAACCATCTCTTTTGGCGGTTATTCAACTCCCGCTGAGTAAATATATACTTCCGACTCTTATGGTCTGTGAAGATCTGGCACGTAACCCCGTATTAGTAATGTCGCCAGATCTGCAGGGCATGAATGACTGCCGCTAACTCAAGATCATGGGTAGGGTAATTCTCCTCGTACGGCTTCAGCTGCCGAAAAGTGTACGCAATAACCCTACCCCTCCGCATCAAGACGCACCCCAATCCTAGCTTGGAGGCGTCACTATTCACTACAAAATCCTCTACGGCCTCAGGCTGGGCTAAAACCGGAGCGGAGGTCAACCTCCTCTTTAGCTCCTCGAAGCTGTGCTGACATGGCTCGGACACGACGAACCTGGTAGACTTCCTAAGCAAGGAAGTGAGCGGTTGTACAATCGCGGAGAAACCCTCAACAAAACGGCGGTAGTATCCCGCTAAGCCCAAGAAACTGCGCACCTCCCTGACCGTCCTAGGAGTCGGCCATAAGGAAACAAACTCTATCTTCACCGGGTCAACCATGACACCCTCGGAGGAAACTATATGTCCCAAAAAAAATGCCACCTCGGACATCGAAAACTCACACTTAGAGGGCTTAGCGTAAAGCTCTCTATCCTGGAGGACTCGAAGCACCGTCCTCAGGTGTCCCTCATGCTCATCCCTACTCCGGGAGTAACCTAAGATGTCGTCCATAAACACTACCACAATCTGGTCTAAGGAGTCAATGAAGATGCCGTTCATCAACTCCATGAAGACGGCGGGTGCATTCGTGAGCCCGAATGGCATCACGACAAACTAATAATGGCCGTATCTCGTCCTGAATGCCGTCTTCGGCACGTCCTCCTCTTTTGATTGATACACTTGAAACGCCGGGTGAACACCCTCTACTCTCGGCGGCCATGCCAGCCGGTAAAACACTTTCCCAACTTGCGCTAAGATCTCAAAAAGGTCTGATGTATCGGAAACTCAACTTCCTTCTCGGGTCTTTCTCACTACAACATTTCCATTATCTTTCTTCTTTGCTTGTCTCTAACAAAGAAGATCGAACTTCCAATTTAAACCGTTGGCTTTGGTTCTCGTCAAACCAAACATTGATGTGACGTTTCCTCAATTCTTGTTGCAAGTTCTAAGTAATGAAGGAAATACTTTGCTTCACACTGCTTCTACTAACGAGACACTTATGCTATAACTTTTACATCGTCTCTCAATAATCAATCAAGACCATGTCTTGAAGAATCACATTTACCCTTCAAACCGATCATACCTCAAGGCAATTTCAAAACAGTTGCACCAAGGAATCCCCTCTTAACTCTCAACAACTCCATTGTCCATTTTCGTCCCACTCAACACTTCATCGTCATCCGGAGTAGGTTAGCCATAGGTGGTGTGACTTGGAGAATCTCTCCACAAATCCCGTAATGATCGGTACATCCAAGAAAACTTGTAACTTCTTTCACATCCTTCGGGGGTTGTCATCCCAAGACAACTGGTCATATCACTTCTCTCTTCTTCGAGAGTAGACCAAAAATGTCTTATTCGGGCCTTAGAAAGCCCATATGGAATCACTACAACTTGTAGTGACCATGGTTTGTCCGGAGTGCCGTATTTGTAATATCCCAGTCTCGACTTCTCAATTGATGACAATCAGACCTTTACTCGATTTAGAAGAGACCACCGACCCTTGCAAACGGTCGAGTAGATCATCTACATGTGGTAAGGGGGTACTTGTTCTTCATTGTAATCTTGTTCGGTTCATTGTAGTCGATGTACAAATGGAGATAACCGTCTCTCTTTTCCCAAACTAGTGTTCTCCATAACAACTTCAAATCAAGAGTTTAAGATATAATCTAAGCTCTTGTTACCGTTCCTTTATGATTCCATAGCCTGGTTACTCTCCCCCACACTCATCCATAGACCACCCGCACATGCGCGTTCTCGGTTGTCACCAATTAGCTGATACTGACCTTCTCTCATGTCAATGACTTACCATTCTTCTATGCTTCCATGTTATCATTCTCATGAAGGCTACCCTCTCGGGGTACTCTACCTTAAACTCCGATAGCTCATTCTTCATGCCACGCTTCATTTTCCTTCAGCGAGATAAATATACCCTTCTCGGCGTTGTTGAGTCACATGACTCACCTTGATAGGCTTAACCGCGCTTCATGATATCTTGTAAGTGCGTCTTCTCAAAATATCTAACGTTAGTTAGCATCCACGTGTTGCTCTCATCTTCTTAGGATCATCATTTACATACTTCATTCTTTTTGGCGTTTCTTTGCCTTATCGTCATAACAAAAACCGGTCAACTCTGCGTAAATCCCCAACTTGCCATTCTTCTCATAACTCTCGTAATGTTGACTCTTCACTTAATGGTACGTCGTAAGCTTAACTTACGGTATCTTCTTTCACACTTGGTTCGATCACGTTCTCGTGATGGAACACCGCCCTTAACCTTGTTAGAATGCACCCATTTCCTCCTCGATTCGCCGCATCTTTAGTTGTCCACGCGTCTTCTCGAAGAACTTAAGTTTGTTATCTCCATTGTTCTCGTCGTACGTAGTCCTCAAACACGGTAGCTCCGATGGACGCTCCCCTGGTCCTGGCAGATGGAGAACTTTGCGCCCGGACCTCCCAACAGTCCTATCCCCAGCCTTGGGAACGATGCTCTCGGCGACGTCCTCTAAGGGAACCTCAATTGCTGGTGGATCCATAACCGGCGGGTCCGCAATGGGGATATGTCCCCGACCTCTCACGCCTGGAGGTCTTCCTACTCATCCCCGTCTCGGGACGGTAAGAGAAAGAGGGGGTCTACCCCTGGTGGGTCCTACGTAAGCGGTAGCTTTCGTACGTGCCATCTAATAGCGTATGGCGTTTACTTATGTATAAATACATAGGTAATACTTACGATCTCGGTATGATAAAACTTTTAAAGGCATAAAGGTAAACATAATCACAAAATACATCCAAGGCATACAAGCCCAAACATCCTAAGGCCACATACGTAGCTTGGTACATACAAATCCACAAATATCCTAAGGTCATATATTTATATATAACTATGTACTAATATATACATACTTCTAATCCAGAGATCTATGTCGCCGACGTTTGCGGAAGGAGTGGTGTCCGTACATTTTAACCCAAACCCGACTCATGCACATGATTTTGAAAACGAAAAGTCAGAACCAGTGTGGGTTCTGTTTATTCCTCATTCGGCCTTTAAAAAGATTGCGAGTGCCATTGTTGTCAACCTAGGGCTCTGATACCACTTTTGTAACACCCCAAATCCGCGGGACTCGGGATACTACGGGCGAGACCACACAATGGATCCCGACCCTTAGCTTGACAATAATTTCACCGGACCTTTCCCACAAGGGACAAATAAAGGCGAAAACTCAAAATATTTTTAATGTATGCGGAAACTGAAATGTAACGAATACAAAGTGGAAACTCAGTCGAGTCCTCAAAGCAACATAACCCAAATACGAAAGTCTAAAACGTACAACGACATCCACAAACTAACGATATGAAACATAACCCAAAAACGCCCCCGTCCTATAATGTACGGAGACCCCGGCTGTCCACTCCTCCACCTCACTCAACGGCGTCCCTAACTTGCAAGTCATCTACAACCACGGTTTAAAAACTGTTAGCTCATATTCAAAGCATTAGAAAAGCGGTGAAGGCAAAAACTCATACATAGCACATAATATAGAACCCACAAGTCCGGTTTATTATCTTTATATTATTAAGTCATATCCCGATCTAATTCAACTTCGGTTTGTGACACGAGACCACTGTGGTCTCGCCTCGGTCCCTACTTACCGGAAAAGAATGGTACGGACGCACCCGACCATCTGACCCGTCGGGCTAGTCGCCGAGATCCTCCTAGACCCACGCAGAGCTAGGCAGAATGTCACCGCCCGTTCTCATACACTTGGACCAAAATAATACATAAGGTCGGTGGTCCTAATTACCGGTTTAATTGTTTATAACAACATAAACACATACCACCAAATACACATCAATGCTAATACATAAAATACGAGCTAAGTAAGTCCGGAGACTTACCTCGTCACTACACCCAAGTCACCACACCCTTGCTTCCTTAAGGAGGAAGCCCACAACCTGCTCACAAGAGATATGCATATCAACACATACTCACTCTTAAGAAGTCTTAGACTTCACTCTTAGTGATCCATGCAAGATCACCTAACCCTCAAACTAGGAATGCATCCTAGGTCCCATGTACTCACCACACACTCTTCACACATGAAACAGCCCACAACAGTTCATAATTCCACATGATATTAATCCTCAACCAAAGAGGCACAAGCTAGCCTAGAAGATCCATCGTGCTCACATGCTCATATCCCACAATTGCATCGAGCCTTTAGGGCTCCTAGGTTCACAACCACTAAGTGGCATTCTCAAGCTACTCTAGGCCATCCTAAGCATGCTACTAAATGATTCAACAACACATCTAAGGAATGAACGAAGGGGAAGGGAGGAGAGGAACCTACTATCGAAGAAACGCAACCGCAGAGTCAAGCTGGCGCCCCGGCGGAGCAGACGCCGTCCCAGCGGAAGGCTGGCGCCGCCCCTGCGGCCATTTGGTGGAGCAGGAACCGCCCCTGCGGTGGCAAGAGTCGCCCCTGCGGCAGTCTGGGTCGCACTTGCGGCGGTCCGGCGGCCTGGAGCCCGGAGCCGCCCCTACGGCTGTGCTGGCCGCCCTGCGGCCTTGCTGGCCGCACCAGCGGCGGGCCGCTCCAGCGGTCGTGATGATCCGCCCCGCGGGTTCCGTGCAAAACGTCGTCTTCTTCGTTTTCGATCTTGGATCCTTGGCTCCAAAGTCCTTCTCTTGCTGGATCTTCTCCAAACACCCACCACTGGTCTCAGGCACCTCTCCTCGACCTAAACGATCTAAGAACACAAGCATGCAAGGGACTTGAGTGAAAACCTCTCAAAGCTTCATCCATGGCCATGGATGAATAAGGGAAGAAGAAAGGGGTGATCATCCATGGAGAGGAAGGAAGGAAGGGAGGAAAGGGACTTACCACACCAGATATGTAGTTCTCCTACTATAGTCCACACATGCAGCTCCTCAATCAACAATGGAAGAAGAGAAGAGAAGAGAAGAGAAGAGAGGAGAAGAAAAGAAATGACGTGAGAGAGCAAGGGAGGAGAGAGAGAGAGGGGACAAGGCTGCAATGTGGGGAGGGGAGCTGACCTCTTGTCACATCACCCCGGAACGAGGGGTCGGAAATGACCCCTTGTTACTTCGACTCGGAACGAAGGGTCGGAACGCGGAAAAAAAGGAAAAACGACGAGTCGGCTCGGGATATTCTTAGGAATAAATCCCTGCACTCGGCATCTCGGCCTACGGGAAGATCTACAAGGCACTCTAAGTCCGGAATAAAATTCCGGGCGTTACACAGGACAAAAACTCTCTCTAATCATGGTCCTCATCTGGTCATAGCTACTAACCTGACCCCATACAGATCTCCACCATTGTTGTGCCAAGTCTCTGAACAGAGTCT
>CM008284.1:28998851-29028846 GCA_002319775.1 Fagopyrum tataricum
CGAGCAGTCTCAACGGCATGTGCCTGTACAGCTGGCACCTGAGTAACTCCATGGGATCTCTCAGATGATCCTCCTATGCTGGCAGATCAGGGGCACATCTACATGCCCTGGCAACCTCTTCCACAAATCTGATATACTCGCAGAAGGCTGGTCCCTCCATGGAGACACGATCCGATTCCTCTGACTGGACTCTCTGTGATCCTTGTCTCACAGCTTCATCGTTCCCAGTCTCAGGAACGACACTCTCAGCAACATCCTCGTGAGTCTCCTCCGCTGCACGTGTATCACCAGCGAGAATCCTACCTCGTCCTCTACCTAGAGGGGGTCTACCCCTACCTCGTCTAGCTGCAGGTAAGGCTCTAGTTTGAACCATCTGCAAAGGACGTAAACCTAACTCAGAAGGCTATATATATGCCATATGTATAGATATATACAAAATCAATCACAACAGAATATCTATATATATATCTATACTGTCGAGGTCAACAGAGGGGCGATGGCTCACGTACACACTATCCCAAAACATGTGTACTCATTTCAAAACCAAAACCCTTTGAAAAGTCATACCCCTTTCGGGTTCTGTTTATTTATCTATTCGACCTTTATCGCAGATTGCAAGTGCCATTTTTGTCAACCTTAGGCTTTGATACCAACTTTGTAACACCCCAAATCCGTAATATTCGAGGTGCTATTGGGCTAGGATCTCACAATGGATCATGACACTAGCCTGACAACAAGTTCACTGGACCTTACAACAAGGAACATATAGATTAAAATAAAACATCAAACTGTATATATACATATCAAAAGGTTTACATAAGAACCGCTGAGTACAACAAAAGTATATACTGTACATACAAAAACCCATAACCCTCGCATAACCCAGTGTATGGAGCCCTCAGCGGATCACCCACTCTGGATCACTCTACAGCTCTCCTAACCTGCAAAGGATCTACAACACGGTATAAACCCGTTAGATAACCATATAGATATAAGATAAACATAAGCACATACACACATCATAAAATCATAAACATCTCAACATGGTATCACACATTTACCCAGTTCATTATCTTTATAAAAATAGTCCAACACTCAAATCATATATATATATATCAATATGAACATATGTGACATGAGGAATATATAATTCTCGCCTATGGGTCCAATAGCCTGCTGGAGTGGTGCCTGGAACACCTCCCCGTGTACCCTAAGGGAATGGAGAGTGCCCGAACCGTTTACCAGGTCTAGCCTGCCTACAGAGAACCTCCCAGACTCCTAGCGGGATGAAAGGGCAAGTTATCACGGCCAAAGAATGGGCTATCACTAAACCATAGGTCGGTAATAATAATCTCGCATGCTATCAAGAATATAACACACACCACTCATGCATACAACCAATATAAGGATGGTAGCTAAGTAAGTCCTATGGACTTACCTCAACCTCGGAGTAATCTCAACCACGAACCACTCCAAACACGATCCACTCCACTCTGGAGGACAACATTGCCTAATAACAAGGCATAACAGGATATCAAACTCCTATCCATCAAAGGGTCACACCTAGACACAAGGGATCCATAAGGATCGTATCCAACTTATAAACCTCAAAGCCCTAACCGGAATAACGATATCATACTCATCATCATTCTATCCTCATACACATACCTAGCATGCTACTAACCGGCTCATACTAGGAAAGGAAAGGATCATACTACTCTAGGTAGATCATGTACAAGACGCACCTGCGGAACGGAAAGACGCAGGGGCGGAACAAGGCAAACTGCAGGCGCTGCAATGCTCGGCCGCAGGCGCGGTGATAGTGGCCGCTGGCAAACGCAGGCACGGGCGCAGGCGCTGGGACCGTGGCCGCGGGGGCGGCAGCTTCCGGGCGCGGTGCGGTGACAAGGTTCCCGCAGGGGCGGCGGTACTGGAACGCGGGGGCGGCGACAGTGCAAAATGGGATCCCGAGATTCCTCTTCGGCCCTTCACGTGATGGAATCAAATCTTCATCAACCATTAACCATACATATGCATATATACACACATTGCAACATCAATCTACATCCAATACATCTAATCCTAATTGCTAAGGAAGAGGAAAGGAAACAAAGAAGAAGAAAGGAGAAGAGAAAAGACTTACCACTGCTGGAATAACCAAGGAAAGGATCACACAATCTTAACAGCTAGCTCTCAAGCCCAGTACAACATCCAACATCATCAACATCATCATCCACACAACAAAACTCTTCCAAACTCAAGGAAAGCCAAGACAAGATCAAGGAGAAGAAGGAGGCAAGAAGAAGAACGTGAAGAATGCTGGAATGAAGTAACCCTTTCTCAAGAAGCAAAGGAAAAGGCTAAGAAGAGAAAAGAGTAAAGCACGGGTCAAGAGTAAACAAAGTCGGCTGCAGCCGCAAGAAACCGTAGGGGCGGTTCCCTGATCTGCAGGGGCGGAAAACATCACGAGCCGCAGGGGCGGCTCCCTAATCCTGCGGGGCGGCTAAGGCCAAAATGGCTCCAAAGACTAAGGCTCTTACAAGATCAATGCAAAATTGTATTTATCTGGTCAGGATGACACAAGAACCCTGTAACAATTCCTCATTGCTCCTCATCTCTCTATTTCATGTTCGTTCAAACCGGAATATATTCTTCAACTATAATCGTCTACCTGACAAGTCATTTCCCAAGGGCGATGAAGTCCTCACCCTAAGCATGTACCATTGTTCTCAATCCTATGACTTCATGTCAAACCGCTAGCCTACTTGGTTTCCTTGACGATGCCTGGTTGCTATGACTAAACTACCCCTTGTGAGAACATACCATTAGCCCAACTTAAGCAAAACATTATGCACGCTCCTAATTTTCCTCTATTTACGCGGAATGGTAGATTTGAAGTAATCATATTCTTCTACTCTTCAAGTTTTTCTTACATGGTCACTCCTCGCTACTCTAGTCGGTGTCATTCACTCACTAGTGAGTAGTCGACTTCCAACAAGTAGTTGACATAAGAAGATCATTTCCGATTGCCAAAATACACATCAGTATGAAGTACTTCCAAATACTTGAATTGTGTCCTTTCAAATATATTCCAAGTGGTGGATTTGTTTATTCTATCACTACGTAATCCACAATGTTCTCGATAACAACATAAGGGTTGATCCAAGGAGTCAATAACCAATATTGCTCCAACTCATAGACTTAACCATTTCCATACACTTCACTGTTGATTTTCTTCTTGAAGAATTACTCCTATGAACTTGTCCATTTTAGTTGGCTTCTCTGGTTCACTATATGACACACGCTTCTCTTTCTAGTACGAGAGATCTAACTTCTCAAAGGTTTTTAGTAGGCAGACATTCGGGTTCGGGTTTCGATATTTGGTTCCGGGTTCGGGTTACGGGCTTCGATTTTGTGTTTCGGGCTAGTGTTTTCGGGTTTTTGGTTCTGGGTTTTTAGGTTCGGGTATTGATTTAGTGTTTCGATTTTGGGGTTCGGGTTCAGGGGTTCAACATCGGGGATTCGGGTTCGGGTTTCGGGTTTTCGGGTTCCGGATTCTGGGTTCAGGTTTTGGTTTCGGGGTTCGGGGTCGGGTTTTAGGTTTCGGGTTTGGGTATTAACTTTCTGGTGGTGGTGTAAGGGAGTTAGTTACATAGTGTTTTACGTATTAATATTTTAGATGAACTCATTAATTCAAAATATTTCCAAAATGGTATGATATTTTTAGATTCGGTAATCCTAAGTTATTAACTTGCAAAATCATTTACGTATTAATGTTTGATATTGATATATATGCTGTTTGATATTGATATATCTACTCTTTCTCTTTCTTTTTCTTCTTTTTGTAGTGACTAGGGATTAATGAACTAGTATTTATATTTCTTAAACGCTTACTATATTTTGAACAGATATCAAATACAAAATATTCAAATGAACTCATCAAAATAAATACAAAATATTCAAATGAACTCATCAAAATAAATGTCTGAACTAATCTACCTATAGTAAGCCAAATCCATAGAATGGAGAATATCTACTAGTATTTACACCCACTCCTCAACCTTTGAAAAAGAAGTCAAAACACATATTCGTACAAAAAAATTAGTCGACGGTTGCACCAGTTGGGGAGAAGAATTTCTGAAAAGTAATGACGAAGGTGGACCTGAATGAGAGGCTGCAAGGCCGTCGCAGTTTCGTGATCGTAATCCACATGATGCACAAAATGTCGAGCCTGCTTTAAATTTATATTTCCGTGATATCTACTCAATGCAGCGAACTCACAGTGTATGGATCGGATGCAACATGAACAAGTATTCCGGAGTCGATCTCAAGGACTAAGTTAGATGACAGTGAAAATGATTTATAATAGTATAAATCTAGAATAAGAAGAGGATTTGAAAAGAAAGGGAAGAAGGTCAAAAAGGTTTGAAGGGGGTTTTGTGGACTCGGAATCAACTATTTGAATCGATTGAAAGTCAAATTCAAACAAAGAAAAAGGACGAGTTCAAATGAGGAAAAAATGTAGTTCTAGGTATTCAAGATCATTATTTATACATATGGACTCGGGATATATGAAATCTCATGCGGTATATATAAGAATGAAACGCTTAGGATGAATGTTTCTTAACCTATGCTCTTTTACAATGATGTCTCAAGAACATAAAGGTCCGCAACCTAAAACCTAAATCTTTCAAGGTAATGAAGGAGAAATATATAAACAAACCTTATTCTTTCAATCAAGGAATTACAATAACCCTTTACAATTACGTCTCAGGAATTATTGCCTCAAAGAAAGGAATAATGGCACATTCCATCCAATAAAGGTTAAACCTTTATTACCTAGGAACACATTCTCTTATGTATCTAAATAAGAATATCTTAGTTACGACTCAATTCCTACTTAGGTTAAAGTGGTTTAGGTTGAGTCTAAACCTGCGAAAACGAAACCTTTTCATAGGATTTAAAGCAAATTACACAAACTAAAAATAAGAACAATTCAATCCATCATAGTCCAAGGTATAAACAAATCTCTATCTACTCTGGAACCATAAAAGGTTTCTAGCCAATAAAGCTCATGCTAATACTGAGGTCAAATTGGTATAGGAGAACAAACGAATTGAATAAGAAAAGGTAATGAGAAAAGTACCCAACTTTATTGAACCATAAAACAAACTGATATCCACTTGCAAAATCTCTAAACAAACTCCAAACAAACTCCAAAGACTAGATCTTCCTCTAACTAATCTAAAATCTAACAATGGTGAAAAAAAACAAATAACAAAGGTAGGAGAAGAATTCTCCTTTCTCAAACTAACACAAGACTAACTTTTTCACTTTGGTGGGATCCTTTTTCCGTCCTTCAGAACTCTACTTTTATAACCTAAAACCCGTCGAGAGACGTGGGCTGGGCTAAAAGTCCAAAATAAAATAAGAATCGACGCTCAAGGAAGAATCAAGGTCTGGATCTCGGCCGAGATTGGTCGACGTTGGGGCCGAGATTTCGACTTCGTACTTCAGCGTCATGGGGATCTCGGTCTGGTCACCCGAGATCATGACCGAGAAAGGGGGCGAGATTTTACTACACTAGCTTCCAACACGACCGAGATGTATTGATCTTAGCCGAGATGCTCTTCGATGTCGGGCACTTCATCTCGGTTGCTCCAAATGTGTAGTCTTCTCCTTTCCAATGCTCGTATGACAGCTCCTATGCGTCCACTCCGAGGCTTTGTCCTCAAATGCATCATTTAGCTCCAAAACACGCCAAAATACCTACAAAGTAACCAAAAGCATGGGTAGACATCCATACTTGCAAAGTAACAAGCATAAAAGACATAAACTAAGGCTAAAACATGCATGCGGAAAGGGAAAAACTACCTATATGACCAACTAAACTAGGTTGATAAATCATGTTATCAAAATACCCCATACTTATCCTTGCTTGTCCTCAAGCATGTAGTATATCTAAGACAAGATAACATGAATTATTTATGCAAAACAAATATGAAAAACTCTTTTTGGTGTGTTGTGCTTCTATACATGATCACTCTCAAAGGTGTAGTCATAAAGCTAAAGAGATATCGTTAATAAGTCCAAACAAATTAGGCAAGTGAAGGAAAATCAAACTTTACAAGGAATTCATAATCATCATAGAAATTCTCAATGCCTAATATCCAAGAAAAATCAAGTTTAAGCCATTAAGTCAAATACATATGTACATAGATCAAAAGGACTTAAGAATGAAGAAAGGTCATAGAAACGTGATTTATGGTAGGAAGATATAGGTAATGTGGTGGTAATGCGGGAAGAAGAACAGCACAATGAATTCTTTCTCAACATCCAACCTTTCTTTTGCATATTTCTTTTCTTTTTTTCTTGAGTCAATGGAAGTGGTGAACAATAGCCGAAACCTTGGTATTCAGTTTCCTTCACGTACCTCACACCAAAATGCACATACCAAATCATCTCATAGGGAATGTTATTTTTTAAAAACCAATTAGACTTTGGCAAGACACAAACATCCGAGTATGTGAATGGTTCCGAGTTACTCATCCTCATAGCCAACAATCCCTTCATAAGCTTTTGCTTCAAATCACATCTCATAAATTCAAATTCAACTTCTTCATATAAGAACTTTTTCTTTTAAGAACACACCTTCAAACTTTAAATTCCTAATTCCCATATAGGTCAAAGGAGGCAAATATGATCAATGTTTGAGGTGCTAAACATGAATAAGATAGAGAAGAAGAAGAAATCAAATTGCCTAGATCATTCCTATGCAATGTATAAGAACTGATTACATAACTTCAACTATCAATTCAATTCAATCAAACATAAAAATTTTCATCAATCAAATAAATTTCAATTAAAGGAATTAATTCCTGCAAATTCCATAATTCATTCAAACTTGAAAAATAATAATCAAAAGCAAATAACATACACCAAGTTTCTTCATAGAGGTCTCATCAAGTACTAAAAAAAGAACAAATCATGTTTTAAATCTTTTTTTTTTGATTCAAGACAATAAAAGAAACGTGTGACAATATCTTAAAATTGTTCAAATGCAACACAAATATGCTGAAAAATATTGTAAACATCCTACCCTATATTTAAATCTCACATTGTCCCCAATGTGAAAAATAAGAAGGAATAAAAACAATACTCACAATGTAAAAATAATGAATGTAGGTCTCTGGCGTGTCCTACTGTGGTGGAGGTCGTGGATCACGTGGAAATGTAGGTTGTTTGGGTCGTAGGAACGCCCGAACATCTGGCGATACATGTCACTGTACATGCCCTCTGAAACAAAATGGCACCTCTACTGCTTTGTCAGAATATGCAGAATCCTTTATTGGTCACTCTCGATCCTCTGCTGGCATACCTGTATCTGATGGATGTCATCGGCAAACTGATCAAGACTGGGCGTCTCTCTGTGTCGAGGCCCGGGAGCTCGGGAAGACGAAGCTCCTCCTGCTGTTGTACCTGTGGGACGTGTACCTACACTCCCTGTCTCAAACATAATATCCTCTGCCTCAGTGGCATGATCCATATCCTCATCACAACGAGCAGCATCCTCATAATCTGGTTGGCCTGCATGCTCCTCCTCAGAAATATCTGCCTCTAAAACCTCTCTCTAGAATCTCTTATCTCTAATGGTGTACTCACTCTTCTACTCAATCCCAACCTTCTCATCCCAAGGCATAGCTACTCTAAAGGGTTGACTACCCTTTTGCATCAAGATCTTCCTATGCACTAGATGTCGTCTACCCATATCGACAGGCAAGTTCGTCACCGTCAACCCAAAGAGGTCAATACCAAGCCTCAAAGCAATGTGGGTAATCAAACCACCAACACAAATATATCCAGAACTCTTCTTGGACACCTTTTTCAGGTGTTCAAGCATAAATGTGGCAGAATTCGGGTTACGGTTACGAGAAATACACCAAAACACAAACAACTCCCATAAGAGTACTTGATGCTATGTTTCTCACCTAGGTAAACGAATCTCACTCATAATCCTATGAGCCAACCTAAATGACAAGTTCACTATGAACTTGCACTTGGCCTCTCCGGCCTTCCACTCACTAGTTAAACCCATAGATTTAGCAATCTCGTGCTAGAATGCACGTTGATCCACATCGCTATCAAAGGTGGACAAGTTACTACGTGAAAAGTGAAATAGATCTCCAAAATCATCCTTAGACATTTCATAGTCATTGTTAATGAGTCTAAAGCTCACACATCCACTTTCATTTCCACCCTTAAGCACAAAAGAGCTCAAGAATTCTAATGTCAATTCCTCATAGTTGGGCTCCTTAATTGCAACTAAATGCAACGTACCAATCACAATTAACCATAATCATATGCATATCCTCACCACATCCCAATTCACTAATATCCAAAACATCTAAATACTTAGGAGCATCAAATTTAAGCTTAGCTAGGCGAGCATAATTTGACTTACAAGCATCGGGAATGATAGGAACATTCCCTTGAGGCCCGGAAGGTTCAGCTTGCTTCTTACCCTTCTTAGATGACCCCTTTTTGGACGTTGGTATCTTCATATGAGCCATCTTCGATCGAAAAAGTTCGACAGAGAAAAATCTCGGTCGGTATCTCGGTCAAAATCTCGGTCGATAGACTGAGATAATTTGGGCGAAAATCGACGATCTTGGTCTCGGCCGGGATCGAGGGTTTCGGTCGATTTCTTGCTCGTTCCTTGCTTGAATGATGTTCCTAAGGCCTTTTTGAGCAAAATCCCTCAAAGAGTTGAAGGATGTACGGGGTTTTTGTGAAAGGGGATTTTTGGTTAGGGTTTGTGTTTGGGGAGATGATTATGGGTGGTTTTTGATGAAATTTGTTGTGGAAATGAGTTAGGAATTGTATTTGGGATTGATTGTGGGTGGAATGAGTGAATTTGGTGAAGGATTGAGTGATTTTGGGAAATTTGGGTAGGGTTTAGAGGTTTTTGGCTATGGAGGTTGTGAAGAATGAGGGAGAAGAAGAAGGAAAATCGGGTTAAATCGACAGGGCCCGATCTCGGTCGGGATCTAGGTCGGGTCGATTTGATTTTCGTCCCGTTTTCTTTCGTACTTCTTTCCTTCGAACTGCGGGTCTCATTTCTAGAATTTTTCCGAGCATAATCTTCTTTTCTTTCTCCATTGACACCTAGATCCTACAAAGACAAAAACAAAAACGAACGCGCAAAAAGACTAAGACATGAAGACTCTTACTTCGGGTTGCCTCCCGAGAAGCGCATTGGTTTAAGGTCTCTTGCCAAACTTGACTCCGTCAATGCTTAATCCGGAGATATAGGTGAAGGCTGCTTCATCGGAGGTTCCGGCTTACACTTCTTCAACCTACTCTCGTTAACTCTGATTGATCCGACATATTTACCCCATACTTCAATTGAACCATAGGGGTGAATCTTCTTCACAATATAGGGACCTGTCCATTTCTTCTCGAACTCTCCCTGCACAAGGTGATATCTAGAGTTAGCTAAGATATCTAGAGTTGAGCTCTCATATGCATCCAACTTTCCTCCCTTTGCTAGAATGGAGGCGAGTGATGTAGGAGGTCTTGAAACTCCTTTAATGAATTTTTTGTAGAAACCGACTCCTCCTACGAGCTTTCTCTTCTTCTTCCCGAGCTTTAGTTTCGTCCGTTCGTCCACTTTTTCTTTCCCTTTGATGGACGGGAGAGGTATATTTTGAGGTTTTGGAGTTTCGGGAAGCGTTCCCGAGCTCGATTCTCCTTCTCCATAGGGTCTCGGACGAGATGGAAGGATCTCGGGGCGAGATGCAACCTTCTGTTGCAAAACTTCGGTCGGGTCAGAATGGATCTCGGGCCAAGATGCAACCTTTCGAGATCTTGGCCGAGATGGTAGGATCTCGGGCCTAGATGGAACCTTCTGTTGCAAAACATCGGTCGGCTCGATAGTGATCTCGGCCGGATCTCGACCGAGATTTCTTCAGACGGTTTGTTTTCGTTGTGGAGCGATCCGTCTGCTAAATTGGCTTCTTCCTTGACCTTCGGGAGCTCATCACATTCCCTTACTATTTTGAATGTGAGGGAAGCGTCCCTGCAATTAACATGACAAATAGAAGTGGCTAGGAATGGTCTTTGATAACATAATTTATCGACGTATTTTAGTCATGCATTTAAGTATATTTCCCCTTTCCACATTCATGTTTTAGCCTTAGTTTGTGCCATTTATGCTTGTTTAGTTCTACTTTGCAAGAATAGATGTCTGCACACACTATTTGTGGCTTTGTAGGTGATTTGACACATTTTGGAGCTAAAACGACGTATTTAAGGATCAAGCCTCGAAGTGGATGCATTGGATTGAGCATACGTGAATGGGAAAGGGCTAGGAATCAAGCTAAAGGCATGAAGGAATGACCAAGGAGCATCTCGGCCAAGATCCACCTATCTCGGTCTGAGATGGAAGGCTTGGAAGCTTTTGTTGCAATATCTCGGTCGGCATCTCGGGTAGTATCTCGGTTGACTTGACCGAGATCCCATGACGCTGAAGTACGAAGTCGAAATCTCGGCCCCGACCAGAGCTAATCTCGGCCGAGATTTTAACCGAGATCCAAAATCTCCCCCAATATTTTGACCGAGACTTTTCAATCCACCACGACATTCTTCCATGAGAGTTATATTTTATTTACGGGTTGTTTCCTTTTTGGCACAATGTCTTTTAGCTAGGTTTTGTGTATAAAAGAAAGTCTTGGAGACTTTTGCATTCAGTTTTGGGATTTGCCCAGAGTTAGCCCTAGAGGGGGTTGCAGTCTCCTACCCTGCTCTTCTTCTTCACCATTATTCTTCATAGTTTAGATTAAAGTTGGAGACTTTTGCATTCAGTTTTGTTGGAGATACATTTTGATTCACGATTTAATAAGATTGTAGGGTTTCATCCATTGAAGTTGAGTAGTTTCTTTTCTCCCTTTAATTCCTTAGTATTAGATTTTGATATGATTGTTATTGGCTAGAACTTTGTGGTTCCAAGGTTGATAGGGATTTGTTTATGCCTTGTATTATGATGGATTAGATTGCGCTAAGAATTGGCTTTGAATAGCTTTGACATCCTAATGGTTAGTTTTGACTTGAATCCAGGTTAGAAGCTTCTAAACTAGCAACCTAAGTTGGAATTGAGACTTACCCAGTGATATTCCTCTTAGATACGTAAGTGATTAACCATACGTGATAAAGGTGAAATCTTTATTGCTTTGAATGTGCCTGATTCCTCTCTAAGTTGGGTAATTCCTAAAAGTCGTCTTGAAAACTTCCATCCCACTCGAGGTGCACCTGAAAGCTGGAGGGAAGTTCCAAAGGAACCTCCTAAGGTTAATTTGAAGCTTCTCCCTGATCGAAAGAAGTTGCAATACAAGTATGGGGTAACCCACAAGGTTACCATCCCCAAGTGTTGGGAAGAGTGGAGATCTTTCACGAGGACATGAAGAGAGTTCTCAAGAACAAACTTTATGGGTCCTGTGAAGAGTGGTTGCAAGAACTAGATGAGCAGTCCAGGGTTTTTGATGTGAGCTAAGGAACCCAAGGAATTGGGTCTGGCTAGAGACTTTAAACCAAGCACTTCTCGGGAGGAAACCCGAGGTACTAGTCTTACCCTTTCTTGCTTTTTTTTTTTTAATTTTGCTTTTGCGTTTCTGCGCATTTGCTGTGTTTTGTCTTTGTAGGTTTTAGGTAATACACGAACAGATGCTTGAAGGAGATTGCACAGCCGCTTGTTTCCACCACTTCCACATAAGTGTGTCATATCACTGATTTTTACATAGTGAGTATTCTTTTTCACTTCTATTTATTGTTCATATTGGGGACAATGTGAGTTTTAAGTATGGGGTGGGATACTTGCAATCCTTTTAGCTTGTTCCCTTTCATTGCATTGCATTTAGATAGTTTGATTTTCTAGTCACATGTTACCTTTTAGCATGCATCAAAAACAAAAAAAAAAATTGCGCTTCTAGGAATGACATGATATTGTGTAAGTGAATTAGCCTTTGATATACTATTTAGAGCTCAATTTGATTCATGGAATATATGGGATTTGAATACTTTGCTTGAATTTTATGTGATTTATGATATTTGCCTTGTCTAGTTTGACCTTAATTGAATTATATCTTTGTCTATGAAACTTGCACTATTGAGGGTGATCATAATTAGAAGCACTACCAAAAAGATTTTTGTCTTTGTTTCGCATAGATAATTTATGTTATCTTATATTAGATTTACTTTTTGCTTGAGGACAAGCAAAGATAAGTATGGGGTATTTTGATAACATGATTTATCGACTTGTTATCATGCGTTTAGGTAGATATCCCCTTTCCGCATTCATGCTTTAGCCTTAGTTTGTGCCATTTAAGCTTGTTTAGTTCTACTTTGCAAGAATAGATGCACACACTATTTGTGGCTTTTTAGGTGATTTGACACATGTTGGAGCTAAAACGACGTATTTGAGGATCAAGCCTCGAAGAAGATGCATTGGAGCAAGCATACGAGCACGGGAAAGGGCTAGGAATCAATCTAAAGGCATGAAGGAATGACCAAGGAGCATCTCGGCCGAGATCCACCTATCTCGGTCCGAGATGGAAGGCTTGGAAGCTTCTGTTGCAATATCTCGGTCGGCATCTCGGGTAGTATATCAGGTGACTTGACCGAGATCCCATGACGCTGAAGTACGAAGTCGATATCTCGGCCCTGACCAGAGCCAATATCGGCCGAGATTTTGACCGAGATCTAAAATCTCCTCCAAGATTTTGACAGAGATCCATAATCTCCCCCAAGATTTTGAACGAGATTTTTCAATCCAACCCGAGATTCTTCCCTTAGCGTTATGTTTTATTTACGGGTTGTTTTCTTTTTGTCCCAATGTCTTTTAGCTAGGTTTTGTTTATAAAAGAAAGTCTTGTATTCATTCAACGGGTGTTCGTTTTGTGCTGGGTTTTTACCCAAAGTGTTCGGATTTGCCCAGAGTTAGCCCTAGAGGGGGGAGCCGTCTCCTACCTTGCTCTTCTTCTTCACCATTATTCTTCATAGTTTAGATTAAAGTTGGAGACTTTTGCATTTGGTTTTGTTTGAGATACATTTAGATTCAAGATTTAATAAGATTTTAGGGTTTCATCCATTGAAGTTGAGTAGTTTCTTTTCTCCCTTTTATTCTTTAGTTGTAGATTTTGATATGATTGTTATTGGCTAGAACTTTGTGGTTCCAAGGTTGATAGGGATTTGTTCATGCATTGGATTATGATGAATTAGATTGCGCTTAGAATTGGCTTTGAATAGCTATGAAATCCTAATGGTTAGTTTGGACTTGAATCTAGGTTAGAAGCTTCTAAACTAGCAACCTAAGTTGGAATTGAGACTTACTAGGTGATATTGCTCTTAGATACATAAGTGATAACCATAGGTGATAAAGGTGAAACCTTTATTGGTTTGAATGTGCCTGATTCCTCTCTAAGTTTGGTAATTCCTGAGACTTACCCGGTAAAGGGTTACTTGATCCTTGATTAGATAATCTGATTTGTAGTGAATTTCCACCCTCTTTACATTGAGACTTACCCGATAATAGGTAGTTAGGATTGGAACTAGATGATCTTGAGACTTACCCGGTAATAGATCATCGGCCTAGAAACGTTCATCCCTGTTTCTTTTCTACCATATATCCCTGTGAGTCGTCTTGAGTCCTTATGCCATAAACAATGACCTTGAACACTTGGAATCCATTTTCTTTCCATTAATTTGATTATCTTTTCTTTTATTCGCTTTTATAAAATTGTTTTCAATTGAAGGTGACATTCGATTGGGAACGCCAAAAACCTTTCCCTAAAACATTTGATTCTCTTTCCCTTATATTTTCCAACCTCCTTCTTTAGTCGAGATCTATTCCATCTTAATCATTGTTGTAGATTAGACCACCCAGCCTTTGTGTTCGACCTTGGAATACTTGTCCTACTTCGTACGATCCATACACTGTGGGTTCGTTGCTATTTAGGGAAATTATTTACAGGATTATATATTCAAAATTATACCTCTCTTGTTGTCGCAACCTTTTGGTTTCTATTATTATTGACACGGATTCTTAGGGTGCAAAATCAGCGAATAATTTTTTGGTGCCGTTGTCAGGGAATTACATTTACAATCCTTTTGACGAAACTCTCACGCCTCCACGACCTCAATTGCAACCTCTGCAACAACCTCCCGAAATTCAACTTGAAATGAAATATGAGGCATTAATGAGGAGGTTAGACAAGTTTGAGAGCACCTTTCTTGTCAGGGATGAGGCTCGACCGGAGACCGTGTGCAGCAAAGAAATCGAAGAATCGAGTATCCCTCCCGTCAAAGCCGAAGTCGAGGAAAAAGACTAGACGAAAGTCAAAATCTCGAACTCCTCCGCTCCCATCTCGGCCGAGATCGAGACAATCTCGACCAAGATTTCACAATAGAGAGTTGGATCTCGGCCCGAGATCATATCCATCTCCACCGACATTCCTTTACAGAAGGAAAATCTCGGCCTCATCTGTACCAATCTCGGCCGAGATTTCATCCAGTGCTGCCCGAGATCTGCTGAAAGTCGTCTTGAGGACTTCCATCCCACTCGAGGTGCGCCTAAAAGATAGAGGGCAGTTCCAAAGGAACCTCCTAAGGTTAATTTGAAGCTTCTCCCTTATCGAAAGATGTTGCTATACAAGTATGGGGTAACCCACAAGGTTACTTTTCCATACCATCTCCAAGTGTTGGGAAGAGTGGAGATCTTCCACAAGGACATGAAGAGACTTCTCAAAAAGAAACTTTATGGGTCCTGTGAAGAGTGGTTGCAGGGACGGTGATGTGAGCCCGCCGGACTTAAGCAACGAGAGTGATGTGCCAGCACCTAGGTCATCACCACCTCTCACTCGAGCTAGAGATCGCATGTTGGGACAAACCACGTTGATCTACCATCCTTTTGGAGCTCCGACATGTTGGTCCGACCTTGAACACAAAATGGTGAACATGCTTGAGGCGATTGAAGCTTCCGGTTCCGGCTCGTCTTAATTGACCTTATAGTTGTATTTTATTTTTTATGTAATAAGTGGTCATGCTTGACTTTATTTCATGATATTTTCATGATATTATGGAATAAAGTGGGTTGTTTAATACAAGTGAAATAAAATGTTTACTTGCATTAAACTAACCATTCAAGAGGGTGATTACCACACTTTTATGTTAGGTTTTTGGCAGCCACAATTTTGCCTCTTAAAGCTTCCAAATGGCCGGCCATGTTATGGTCCTTAGGCCCTTTGTTTGCTTGCTTTTATGTGGTGAAAGTCCTTTGTTTTTCCTTTGCTTAATTGCCCCAACTCTTGAACTTGTAACCCTTTAGTTGTGGGAGTTTAGGTGCTGATTTTTCAGCCTATATAAGGCCTCTCCCACACCCTTTTCTAAGAAGACGAAATATAAGTGTGATTCTTCAATCAAGTTATGTTTTTACTTTGAACAAAACAACCCTAGACACTAAGGTGAGAGGCCGAAGTTTCGAAACCCACGAGGTGAGAGGTTGAGTGGTGTCCTTACGGTGAGAGGCTAGGAGGACAAAGGAGATCCAATCCCAAAGTGATATTCCGAGGGAGAAGATCCCAAGGTGAGAGGCTGGACGATCCTTGCTTGGCATATCAAAAAAACATAATACAACAAAAAGAAGTGGACGGAAGGAACGATCACCGGTGGATCCTCGCGCTCAACCGACGAAGGGCGCATCAAGTGGTATCAGATCCCAACGGTGCGAGTTCCTCAAGCTTTCGGGGTACGAATTGCTTACATAAAACTTGTTTTTAGTTTCTGCAATTTCGAGTAGTTTCCCCAGAGTTTTTGGTGCTTTGATCTTCATTCTTGTGAGTCCTTAGAGAGATCTTTTGTTGGCCTTTACAAAAAAAAAAAACAGAATATATATTTTTTTTCTTTTAAAAAGTCGAGCAAAACAAAAATAAAAAAACAAGAAAAGAAGAAGAGACTTGCTCTTAGTTGCTTATGCTTGTTATTGATTATGTTATGCTAGTAATATTGAAGGAAGAAAGTTGTTTGAACAATAATTTGGAGTGTTATCCTATTGTGTTGTGTGAGTTATCATCTTGTCTTAGAGTGTTCTAGCCAACCCCAAACACAACCTGCACGTTTTGGGGAAAAACGCTTATTATTGGCTTGACTAATTACTTGTTAGGGACTAAGCAAATACTCGCCGGAAGGCTTGTATTTGTTGTGGTTTTTTGTTGCTATTTTGGTGTATGCTTTTTTGAGGTTTACTTGTTGAGGATATATTGCATCATAGAACACTTGTTTGCCTAGTGGACTATCTTAGGCTCTTGCAGATTTGTTGTTAGTAAGTGAAATTTTGAGTTGAGAGCATTGCCTAGTGCATTGGAAAAGGTGAGGGAGAGCTTTGCCTTGCAAAGGAAAAGGGGAGTTGTGTGAACCAAACACTATCAAACACTTGAGTGAGTGTGAGGTGAAATGCTACAAGTGTTATGAGCATGGT
The DNA here is from genome assembly GCA_002319775.1 of Fagopyrum tataricum. NCBI lineage: Eukaryota > Viridiplantae > Streptophyta > Magnoliopsida > Caryophyllales > Polygonaceae > Fagopyrum > Fagopyrum tataricum. The sequence continues at coordinate 29,015,377 of CM008284.1, forward strand.
CACTATGCCCGAGAATGCCCCAACCCCCGCAAAGTATTATTGAACGCATTTGGGGAAGAGGTTACCGAGGTCCATGAACCGGAAGAGGACTATAAAACAGTAGCCCCAATCATAGAAGGAGAAGAAGTTGAAGCCCATGCTCCTGTGGGAGACGTCTGTCTTCTAGCAACTAAGGTTCCAAAGATCAATGCATACGAGATAATAGTCAAAAGTCCAAGTGGAGACCATTGCCTCGTCACAAAGAAATCCCTCCAAGCGAGTGAACTCGTTCCCAACGTCTCACAAAGTGAGAATCTCTTTAACACTCGTTGCTTAATTTCGGGTCAATTATTTACCGTTATTATTGATAGTGGGTCTTGTTGTAACATTGTTAGTCAGGAGGTAGTTGCACACCTGGAACTCAAAACAAAGGCACACTCCCAGCCATACTCACTCCATTGGCTCAACACCAACGCTCCCCTTCAAGTCAAGGAGCAATGTTTGGTTCGTTTTGCCATCGGACCCTACCAAGATGACGTTGTTTGTGACGTGCTTCCAGTTTCGGCTTGCCACCTCTTGCTTGGGCGACCATGGCAGTTTGACCGAAGGGTGTTCCATGACGGATACACCAACATATACTTCTTCGCCATGGCAGGAAAGAAAGTTAAGCTTATGCCTCTTACACCATCCGAGATCATGGAGGATCACATGTTTAGAGAAAGGAAGAAGTTGGAAAAAGGAGAGGTTGCACGGACAAAGGGAAAGACCAAGATGGCTCTTGACACCACACCCGAGCCCAAAGCCCTACTCACCGCACGGTTACACGACGCCCGTCGAGCCCTACAAAGGGGGGATGTTTGCTTCCTTCTTATTTGTGTAACTAATGGTTTGTCTTTACCTACTATGGAAACTAATGATTTGTCTTTGCCTCCTTCTATTACAGGACTACTTGAGGAGTTTAAGGAGATTATGCCCGAAGAGATGCCCCCAGGGCTACCCCCTATTCGAGGCATAGAGCATCAGATTGACTTCATACCCAAATCATCCATTCCTAATCGACCAGCATATCGAGCAAACCCGGTGGAAACAAAGGAGTTACAAGCTCGGGTGGAGGACCTTTTGAGCAAGGGGTATATTCGGGAGAGCTTGAGTCCATGTGCAGTCCCGGTGTTGTTGGTACCTAAGAAAGATGGGAGTTGGAGGATGTGCGTCGACTGTCGTGCCATCAACCAAATAACTGTAAGGTACCGACATCCTATTCCTCGTCTTGATGATATGCTAGATGAGCTTCATGGTGCTACTATTTTATCTAAAATAGATCTTAGGAGTGGTTATCATCAGATTAGGATGCATAAAGGGGATGAATGGAAAACTGCTTTTAAAACTAAGTATGAATTATATGAATGGCTTGTCATGCCTTTTGGTTTGACAAATGCACCTAGTACTTTTATGCGCCTAATGAACCATGTTCTACGTGATTACTTAGGTAAATTTGTTGTGGTGTACTTTGATGATATACTAGTTTATAGCAAGACCTTAGACGAGCATGTTGAACATTTAAGAAGTGTATTTCTTTTTCTTAAAGAACAAAGTTTGTTTGTAAACTTTAAGGAATGCCATTTTTGCTCGGAATCTGTGGTCTTTTTGGGTTTTGTGGTAGGAAAAGAAGGCTTGAGGGTGGACGAGGAGAAGACAAAGGCAATAACAGATTGGCCCCGCCCAACAACGGTACCTCACATACGGAGTTTCCTTGGACATGCCGGGTTCTATAGGAGGTTCGTTCGGGATTTCAGCACCATTGCAGCCCCCCTCACCGAGTTGACCAAGAAGGGCGTGCGCTTTGAGTGGGGATCCGCTCAGGAGGAGTCCTTTGTGTTACTTAGAGAGCGGCTGACCCATGCTCCCGTACTTGTGCTTCCTGATTTCTCGAAGACCTTCGAGATAGAGTGTGACGCTTCAGGAATCGGGATTGGAGGAGTGTTGATGCAGGAGGGCCGCCCCGTTGCCTATTTTAGTGAGAAACTGGGAGGAGCTGCCTTGAACTACCCTACATACGACAAGGAGATGTATGCCTTGGTTCGGGTCCTCCAGGTTTGGGCACACTATCTTTTACCCCGTGAGTTTGTTATACATTCTGATCACGAGTCCTTGAAGTATTTGAGAGGACAAGCCAAGTTGAACAAACGCCATGCACGTTGGGTGGAGTATATTGAGGCCTTTCCATTTGTTGTGCGCTATAAGAAGGGAAAAGACAACATCGTAGCCGATGCATTGTCTTGTAGGTACACACTTCTCTCTTCTCTAGATGCATGTGTTTTGGGATTTGGTTTAATTCGTGATTTATATGCTCTTGATGTTGACTTCCGGGATATCTTTGCTCTTTGTTTTCGCTCTAGTAGTGACTCACATGCTAGTAGTTACTATATTCATGATGGATATTGTTTAGAGCTTCTAAGTTATGTTTGCCTAATTGTTCCTTGAGAGCCTTGATCGTTTTAGAGGCCCATGGAGGTGGATTGATGGGACATTTTGGGGTTACTAAGACTTTAGGTATCTTGCGGGAGCACTTTTATTGGCCTAAGATGAGAAATGATGTAGAAAAATGTTGTGCTAGTTGTGTTCCTTGTCATAAGGCTAAGTCTAAGGTTAACCCACATAGACTATATTTGCCTTTGCCTATTGCTAGCACACCTTGGGAAGACATTTCTATGGATTTTGTTCTAGGATTGCCTCGTTCTAGGAAAGGACATGATTCCATTTTTGTGGTTGTTGATAGGTTTTCTAAGATGGCGCATTTTATTGCTTGTAGTAAAACTGATGATGCGTCAAATGTGGCTAATCTTTTCTTTGAGCATATTGTTAAGCTACATGGAATACCTAGGTCAATAGTGTCAGATCGAGATTCTAAACTCCTTAGCTATTTTTGGAAGACACTTTGGGCCAAGATGGGGACCAAGCTACTATTTTCAACTTCTTGTCACCCTCAAACAGACGGTCAAACTGAGGTAGTAAATCGGACTCTTGGCACTTTACTTTGTACTATGTTGGATACTAACTTGTGCAGGTGGGAGGATTGTTTGCCCTTTGTGGAGTTTGCTTATAATTGGGCTATTCATTCCGCGACCAAGAAGTCTCCTTTCGAAGTTGTTTATGGCAGGAACCCCCTCACTCCTCTAGATTTGATTCCTCAACCACCCCCACAACCCGTTGATTTGGATGGGCAATCTAGAGCTGAATTTGTGAAAGGTTTGCATGAGCGAGTTCGGGTCCAATTAGAGAGGCGTATTGAGCAGTATGTCCGGCAAGCCAACAAGGGACGCCGGGAAATGCTCTTAACGGAGGGAGACCTTGTGTGGGTCCATTTGAGGAAGGATCGCTTTCCATCCCTTCGGAAATCTAAGCTCAAACCACGAGCGGATGGTCCATTCCGGGTCCTTGAGAAAATTAACGATAATGCATATTGCATTAAGCTTCCTAGTAAGTATGGGGTGCATAATGTGTTTAATGTTTCTGATTTGTCTCCTTTTTATGTAGGTGACGAGGTCGAGGATGCGGAGAATGAGCTGGCGGATTCGGGGTCGAATCCTTTCCAAGGAGGAGGGGATGATGTGAGCCCGCCGGACTTAAGCAACGAGAGTGATGTGCCGGCACCTAGGTCATCACAACCTCTCACTCGAGCTAGAGTTTGCATGTTGGGACAAACCACGTTGATCTACCATCCTTTTGGAGCTCCGACATGTTGGTCCGACCTTGAACACAAAATGGGGAACATGCTTGAGGCGATTGAAGCTTCCGGTTCCGGCTCGTCTTGATGGACCTTATAGTTGTATTTTATTTTGTATGTAATAAGTTGATGTGATCCTCCCCGGAAAAGAATTCATCATCAATACACCGGAACCAATCACTTTGCCACCAACCGTCCAAGTCAAAACTAAGCCGGAACCTATTGAAATCAATCCTTATGTGTTGGAGATCATGCCCAAAACTGAGCCCAAGTTTATAGAAAACAATCCGAAAATGCTTGCTTTGAAAATGCCCAAGTCAAGTTAAATGAAGTGAGTTAGCCTTTGTGCTTTCAAAGTTGTTGTTTGCTTTAAAACAAAACCCGAATTCTAGGTGAGATGCTTAGTTTTCAAACATCTAGGTGAGATGCTTAGGTGGTTCTAAGGTGAGAGGCCGAGGAACGAAGGTTCGAACCCCAAAGTGAGATTCCGAGGGTAGTTCGTTCGAGTTGACGGATTCCCAAAGTGAGAGGCCGAGGGAATTTGCTCTTCATATCCGAAAACACAAAAATCAAAGAAAAAGAGTTCAATTTCCCCGATTACAATCCGAGTGTGAACTTGTGCCGGTGGATCCTCGTGTTCAAAGTGAGTTCGATCACATCATAAGTGGTCATGCTTGACTTTATTTCATGATATTTTCATGATATTATGGAATAAAGTGGGTTGTTTAATACAAGTGAAATAAAATGTTCACTTGCATTAAACTAACCATTCAAGAGGGTGATTACCACACTTTTAGGTTGGGTTTTTGGCAGCCACAATTTTGCCTCTTAGAGCTTCCTAATGGCCGGCCATGTTATGGTCCTTAGGCCCTTTGTTTGCTTGCTTTTATGTGGTGAAAGCCCTTTGTTTTTCCTTTGCTTAATTGCCCCAACTCTTGAACTTGTAACCTTTTAATTGTGGGAGTTTAGGTGCTGATTTTTCAGCCTATATAAGGCCTCTCCCACACACTTTTCTAAGAAGACGAAATATAAGAGTGATTCTTCAATCAAGTTGTGTTTTTACTTTGAACAAAACAACCCTAGAAACTAAGATGAGAGGCCGAAGTTTCGAAACCCACTAGGTGAGAGGCTGAGTGGTGTCCTTACGGTGAGAGGCTAGGAGGACAAAGGAGATCCAATCCCAAAGTGAGATTCCGAGGGAGAAGATCTCGAGCCAAGGAGATCGAAGGTGAGAGGCTGGACGATCCTTGCTTGGCATATCAAAAAAAGATAAAACAACAAAAAGAAGTGGACGGAAGGAACGATCACCGGTGGATCCTCGCGCTCAACCAACGAATGGCGCATCAGACTGGATGAGCAGTCCAAGGTTTTTTATGTGAGTTAAGGCAACCAACGGAATTGGGTCTGGCTAGAGACTTTAAACCAAGCGCTTCTCGGGAGCCAACCCGAGTTATTAGTCTTACCCTTTCTTGCTTTTGTTTGTTTTTTTTTTTTTTTATTTTTCTTTTCCATTTCTGCGCGTTTTGGTGTGTTTTATCTTTGTAGGTCTTAGGTAATACACGAAGAGATGCTTGAAGGAGATTGCACATCCGCTTGTTTCCACCACTTCCACATAAGTGTGTTATATCACTGATTTTTACATTGTGAGTATTCTTTTTCACTTTTATTTATTGTTCACATTGGGGACAATGTGAGTTTTAAGTATGGGGTGGGATACTTGCAATCCTTTTAACATGTTCCCTTTCATTGCATTGCATTTAGATAATTTGATTTTCTAGTCAAACGTTTCCTTTTAGCATGCATAAAAAAATGTGCTTCTAGGAATGACATGACCCCTATGATGATATTGTGTAATTGAATTAGCCTTTGATATACTATTTTATGCTCAATTTCATTTATGGCGTATATGGGATTTGAATATTTTGCTTGTAATTTTATGTGATTTATGAAAATTGCCTTGTCTAGTTGGATTGAGTTAGAATAGTTGAAGCTTAATATTAAGTTCTTATACATTGCATAGCTATGATTTAGGCAATTCGACTTTATTCTTCTTCTCTCGTTATCATGCTTAGCCCCTCAAACATGAAATACATTGTCTCCTATCCGGGAATTAGAAGGTGTGTGTTTAATTTATGTATTGTGAATTGTATGAAGAAGTCTGAATGATGTGAAATGTGATGTGATGTAAAGAAAAGAAATGCTTTTAGGGGATTGTTGGCTATGAAAGATGAGTAACTCGGTACTATTCACATAGCCGGGTGTTTGTGCCTTGCCAAAGTCTGTTTAGCTAAACGTCCTAACGAGTGATTTGGTATGTGCATCCGGTGTGAGGTACGTGAAGGAAACTGAGCACCAAGGTGTTGGCTACTGTGCATCAATGCCTTTCACTCAAGAAAAAGAAAAGGAAAGAAAAGAAAAGAAAAAGAAAAAGAAAATTTATGCAAGGGTGGTGGAATGTTGAGTTGAAAAGATGAAGTGTGTTGTTTCTTCTTTCCGGATTAGCACCACATGACCTAAAGAACATCCTACCCTTATCACGTTTCTTGACCTTTTTATTGTTAAGTCCTTCTGATCTATGTACACATGTATTTGACTTAGTAGCCTAAACTTGAATTTCTCATGATTATTAGGCAATAGTAGTTTTGATGATGAATATGAAATTCTTGTAAAGTATGATTATCCTTTTTAGGCCTATTTCATTTGACCTTAATTGAATTATATCTTTGGCTATGAAACTTGCACTATTGAGGGTGATCATAATTAGAAACACTACCAAAAAGATTTTTGTCTTTATTTTGCATGGATAATTCATGTAATCTTGTCTTAGATTTACTTTTTGCTTGAGGACAAGCAAAGATAAGTATGGGGTATTTTGATAACATGATTTATCGACCTGTTTTAGTCATGCATTTAGTTAGATTTTCCCTTTCCGCATTCATGTTTTAGCCTTAGTTTGTTTCATTTATATTTGTTTAGTTATATTTTGCAAGAAGATGTCTACACACCTTGAAGTGGATGCATTGGAGCGAGCATATGTGCACGAGAAAGGGTTAGGAATCAATCTAAAGGCATGAAGGAACGACCAAGGAGCATCTCGGCCGAGATCCACCTATCTCGGTCCGAGATGGAAGGCTTGGAAGCTTCTGTTGCAATATATCAGTCGACATCTCGGGTAGTATCTCGGGTGACTTGACCGAGATCCCATGACGTTGAAGTACGAAGTCGAAATCTCGGCCCCGACCAGAGCCAATCTCGGCCAAGATTTTGACCGCGATCCAAAATATCCCCAAGATTTTGACCGAGATCCAAAATTTCCTCCAAGATTTTGATTGAGATTTTTCAATCCAACCTGAGATTCTTTCCTGAACTTTATATTTTATTTACGGGTTGTTTCCTTTTTGTCCCAATGTCTTTTAGCTAGGTTTTGTGTATAAAAGTAAGTCTTGGATTCATTCCAAGGGGTGTTCGTTTTGTGCTGGGTTTTTACCCAGAGTGTTGGGATTTGCCCAGAGTTAGCTCTAGAGGGGGGGAGCCGTCTCCTACCCTGCTCTTCTTCTTCACCATTATTCTTCATAGTTTAGATTAAAGGTGGAGACTTTTGCATTCAGTTTTGTTGGAGATACATTTGAATTCAAGATTTAATACAATTGTAGGGTTTCATCCATTGAAGTTGAGTAGTTTATTTTCTCTCTTTTATTCCTTAGTTGTAGATTTGATATGATTGTTATTGGCTAGAACTTTGTGGTTCCAAGGTTGGCAGGGATTTGTTTATGCCTTGGACTATGATGGATTAGATTGCACTTAGAAGTGGCTTTGAATAGCTTTGAAATCATAATGGTTAGTTTGGACTTGAATCTAGGCTAGAAGCGTCTAAACTAGTAACCTAAGTTGGAATTGAGACTTACCCGGTGATATTCCTCTAAGTTTTCCTGAGACTTACCCGGTAAAGGGTTACTTGATCCTCACTTAGATAATCTGGTTTGTAGTGAACTTCCACCCTCTTTACCTTGAGACTTACCCGGTAATAGGTAGTTAGGATTGGAACTAGATGATCTTGAGACTTACCCGGTAATTGATCATCAGCCTAGAAACGATCATCCCTGTTGCTTTTCAACCATATATCCTTTTGAGTCGTCCTAAGTCCTTGTGCCATAAACAATGACCTTGAACCCTTGAAATCCATTTTCTTTCCTTTAATTTGATTATCTTTTCTTTTATTCGCTTTTATAAAATTGTTTTCATTTGAAGGTGACATTCGATTGCGAACACCAAAAATCTTTCTCAAAAACATTTGATTTTCTTTCCCTTATCTTTTCCAACCTCCTTCTTTATTCGAGATCTACTTTATCTTTAATCATTGTTGCAGATTAGACCACCCAATCTTTGTGTTTAACCTTGGAATACTTGTCCTACTTCGTTTGATCCATACACTGTGGGTTCGTTGCTATTTAGGGGAAATTATTTGTATGATTATAAACTTAAAACCATCCCTCTCTTGTTTTGTCAACCTTTGGGTTTTTGTCATTATTGACACGGATTCTTAGGGTGCAAAATCAGCGAACAATCTTCCTACAATTAGAGGTACAGGGGAATTAACAGGAATGTCAACTACATAGAAATCAATGGGAACGTGATACTTCTCTAGCAGTAGTGGAACATCTTCGAGTACTCCAAATGGTCCAATCGTTGATCCATCCACTATGCGCAGTGTCATCTTTGTTGGCTTTGGTTCCCCAAGGCCACTCTCCTTGCATAGTGCAAGAGGAATCATGCTCACACTCGCGCCAAGATCACACAAAGCTGTATAGGATCTATCTCCAAGTCCTACTCGGACGCAAAACGATCCGGGATCCTTAAGCTTTTGTGGCATCTTCTTCATTTGAGTTTTGATGACCTTAAATGATTTCTTAGTCGTCATCAATTATTCCTCCACTCCAATGGTCTTCTTGTTAGAGAGTGACTCCTTCAAGAGTTTTCCAAATTCTGGCATTCTTGAAACACAATCAAGAGTGGAAATGTCAATATTAGACTTTTTAATAAGCTCAATGAACTTACCAAAAGCCTCGTCAAGCCTAGCTCTTGCATGGGCTTGCGGAACTGGAAGTGGAGGCTTGTACGGGGACGGTGGAATGTACTTTTCTTCCTTCTCAGCGGGCTTTTCCTCCACATTCTCCATCTTTTTTGTACGAGTAGGGGATCTGTGTAAGAGCCTTAGTCTTTAGGTGCTGAGCCAGGACCTAGCCGCCCTTGCGGGTCCTGTGTTCCGCCCCTGCGGCTCAAGGAGTCCGCCCCTGCGGTTTCCTGCGGCTGGAACCGGCATTATTGACTCTTGACCGTGCTTTACTCTTCTCCTCCCCTATATCTACCTCCTTTGCTTCAGATGAAGGGTTTCCTTCATTCTCCAACTGCCTCACGTTCTTCTTCTCTCCTTCCTTCTCCTTTGATCTTCTTCTTGTTTTCTCCTGTGTTTGCAAGAGAGTTTGTGTGGGTTTTATTGATGATGATGTTGAGTGTTGATGTTGTGCTATGAGTGTCAGCTGAAGTGTGTTGGTGTTGATCTCTTCCTCTGTTTAGGTTGCAACTGTGGTAAGCTCTTCCTCTTTCATCTTCTTTCTTTCTTTCTTTCTTTCTTTCTTTCTTTCTTCCTTCCTTCTTTTCTTCCTTTCCTTCTCTTTTAGCTTAGGATTCCACAAGTTGAATCTTGTGTTGCATCTCCTAGGCATGTATTGATGTCTATATGTATATATATGTATGTGTATGTGATAGGTGATGAAATCACTATCAATTTAGGTAGTTTTTAGAGTCCTTTTTATGTTTTTGAGTCATATTGTGTTGCTAATACTTTGATCCAGATGAAAAAGTCTAAATGAAGCAAAAGCAGGTATGAGCAACACTTAGGAGTTGAAGTAAAGCGACAAAGACAAGTTTCTGGTGTCACACCGCCCCGCGGAGTTGTGTCACCGCCCCTGCGGTGGCACCCATGTCCAGTGCCGCAGTCAGTGCATCCACCTACGCCGGAAGAAGCCTGTCACCGCCCCAGCGGCCGCCTCTGGCCGCCCCTGCGGTGACAACCCTGAAGACCCACGCCGAGTGCCGTAGCCAACGCCTTCGCCCGCGACCAAGAAGAGACTTGTCACCGCCCCTGCGGTCGCCTATGGCCACCCCTGCGGTGACTCAGCCTGAAGAAGCGAAGCCAGCGCCCCAGCGGTCCTGCGTGCGCCCTTGCCAGCGGTCCTGTGAAGCCGAAGAACCAGTGTCACCGCCCCTGCGGTGACCCTGAGTCGCGCCTGCGGGACATCATCACAAACACCACGAAGTTGAAAAGTCAGACGTTCAAAGAGCTTTGAAAGACCCGCCCCTGCGGGAATGTCAAGCCGCCCTTACGGCCACGAGGAAGATGGAACATTTTTGCCTAAACCGCCCCTGCGCCACCCTTGGTTGCGGGTGCGGGTTAGCGTCAGAGGACTTTACTCCGGCTGTTTTTGTCGCCTTTATAATCTTTATTGTGGTTGTTTGCACAACCTCTTTACTCCATTCTTTATGGTGGCTGTTTGCACAACCTCTTTACTCCTTTTTAATGCATTTTGTAGTATAAATAGAGCCCTTGGCTATTGCTAAATTCATCTCATTTTCCACATAAAAACCTCTTTTTGTTCACTTGTCTTCGTATGGAGTGCTAAGTCTTCTTGCTACATTAGGTTGATTGAAGCTTCATATAATTGGTTGTAAGTTCTTTTCAATAAAAGTATTATTCAATATATATTTGTGTTATATTCCTTGTGTTTAACTTAGTTTGTATGTTTGTTTTCCACTTAGTTTGATCACCTAAGTTGTATAATTGCATGCAAAAGGCTAAGGTTAATTGGTTCCGGGTTCGGGTCATTAATCCAGTAGCAAACTCTTAGGTATGAATGGGTTGTGATTATCTAAGTGTAAAAGGAATATAACTACATAATAAGATTAACGGGTTGTTTTTCTTTTATGTATGTCTTTATCTTTGGTAGAATGATAACTTGTTGTTTGGTCTTGTAGGTTTACGGACTAGGAACTCGTTAAGTTGTGTTAATGCCGGTTGACTTAATACATAAATATGATCAAGATGAGAACAATTGTGGAATGCTTCTAAAAAGAACCAACCAAGTTATATGCAAGCGGAAATCTAACCTGGTGTTTGTCTTATTGTTTTATCACCATCAATCTTTACTTCAATTATATGTTTGTCTTGTCACATATTACAATCAAAACCCCCCCTTTGGTTACTAATAATTGATAATTGAAACTAATTGCGCTTTAATCATCTCTCACTCTCTTGGGTTCGACCCTTGATTAATCGCTATACATTGGTTAGTGTTAAGTTCGGATTTAACTTTGATAAGTTTATTATAACGACCTTAGGAAATACGCTTGTCAAATATGGTGCCATTGCCGGGGAGTTAGAGTGTTTAAAGTTCTTTTTTTTTTATCAATTATTGGTTTGGCCCATTTTCATGGTTCAAACCCGTGCTACTAACTTTGAATTTGCTCCTTTTGATCCAGAAATCGAGAGGACATACAATCGGCAAAGAAGACAACGTCGGAACGAAGAAACAATGGCAAACCGCACACTCCGACAACCCACGCATATGGATTTGACCCAACATCACCTTGCGGTAACCATACCGGCAATTGGAGAAGGGGTTAACTTCAAGCTCAAGCCGGGCTTGATCCATTTGCTACCTTCCTTTCATGGGCTGAGCGGAGAAGATCCCATCAAGCACTTGGGGAAGTTTCATACCGTTTGCATGAGCATGAAGCCGGCAAACGTGACCGAAGAGGAAATCAAGATGAGAGCCTTCGGTTTCACTCTCAAGGATGCGGCGGATGATTGGTACTACCACCTTCCATCCAGTAGTATCGATACTTGGGAGAATCTCCACAAAGCCTTCTTGGAGAAATACTTTCCAGCCAAGAAGGACAATACCTTGAAGAAAGCTATAAGAAATATCGAGCAAGAAGCGGACGAAACTCTTTATGAGTATTTTGAACGATTTGCTAAGTTGAGGTCAAGCTGCCCCTTCCACGGATACTGCACACAGGACCTTGTGTTGTACTTGTACAACGGGCTTTTGGACAAAGAAAGAAGGATTGTGGACGCCGCTTGTGGAGGTAATATTCTTAACTCTACCCCTGAAATTTCTACGGAGAAAATGCAGGAAATGGCGGAAGGTACAAGGAATTTTGGTAGAACTTCTACCAAAAGAGGAGTCCATGCCATCAACCCTAGCCGTCCGGAACTTGTTCAAGAGATTGTTGAACTGAAGGAGATGGTAAAGAGACTAACTTTGATGGGGACTCCACAACAACTCAAGGCTTGTGGAGTTTGTGCCGACCCTTCCCACCCCACGGACTTGTGTCCACAAGTTCAAGATGAATCTGCTGAGGTGAATGCCATGGGGTATGGTCAAAACCAACAGCAACAACATCAACGCCAACGGAACGACCCATATGCTCAGAATTACATGCCGGGTTGGCGTGATCAACAAAACTACCGATGGAGGGATCAACAAAACCAACAGCAACAACAGCCCCGCCAAGGTAAGTTCCAATCCACTGATGATATGCTACATGTTTTGAATAAACACTTTGCTACTCATGTCCAAACCACATAATCTAGCATCAAGAATCTCGAGAAACAGGTTGGACAAATGGCGGAAGCCATCACAAGGATCGAAGCTCGATCCACGGGAAACCTGCCCTCCCAGACTGTCGTGAACCCCAAGGAGAATGTTAGTGCTCTAACATTAAGAAGTGGAAGGAAACTGCAGCCAAAGCCAGCTTTGGTATCAAAGGAAACGTCCTCTGACGGTTCTGCCTCCCCCAAAGCCGCCCCTGCGGGTCTCCCAACATCTTCCTCTGCACCGAAACCACCCCCGCAGCTGGATGACTCCGCCCCTGCGGCGTCACCCCTTGAGCCGCCCCTGCGGCTGAACGATTCCGCCCCTACGGAAACGACGATAGCGAGTTCTGTTGAAGAGGATTCTTACGTCCGTCCAAATTTTCCACCACTATATGCTGAGAAACCTTCGGCCCCCTTTCCAGAAGCACTCAGGGAGCAAAGGGTGATAAAGGATAAGGATCTCTTTGAGACATTTTCCAAATGTGAGGTAAACATTCCACTTTTAAAACTTGTGAAGAGTATTCTTAAATATGCTCGGTTTTTGAAGGAACTTTGCTCGTTCAAGAGGAACCAGAAGTTGAAGGGGAAACAAAAAGTCCAAGTAAGTGAGCATGTGTCTGCGGTTTTCCAACAAAGGATGCCCAAGAAATGTAATGATCCCGGCATGGTAAGTATCCCTTGTGTCATAAGAGACTCGTTTCGATAAAGCCATGCTAGACTTAGGTGCATCAATAAACGTACTTCCATATTCTGTGTATCAATCACTTGGTCTTGGACCACTGCATGAAACTCGAATTGTCGTCCAACTAGCCGATAGGTCTAATGTGTATCCTAAAGGAATAATTGAAGATGTTCTAGTAATGGTTGACAACTTGATTTTCCCGGCAAATTTCTTTGTTTTAGACATGGAACATGATATGCATGCTGCACCCATCTTGTTAGGAAGACCTTTCTTGAAAACGGCTACAACAAAAATAGATTATGTAAGTGGAAAATGGAGCATGGAATTTGATGGTGAGGTTATTGAATTTAACATATATGATGCCATGAAACACCCCATTGATAACCACTCTCTATGCTCTATTGACATAATTGAACCAATTTTTGCAAA
>CM008284.1:29039836-29124742 GCA_002319775.1 Fagopyrum tataricum
TAACGGATTTGGGGTGTTACAAAGGAATTGTACTAGGCCACATAATCTCATCTAAAGGAATAGAAGTAGACAAAGCTAAAATTGATGTTATCCAAACTTTACCTTATCCTACTAATGTGTGTGAAATCCGTTCCTTTTTAGGCCATGCAGGGTTTTACCGGCGGTTCATCAAGGATTTCTCAAAGATCTCCGCACCGTTGTGTGTACTATTGAAGAAGGATGCCACTTTCATAGTAGATGAGGAATGCAAGAAGGCATTTGACACATTGAAAGAATGCCTCACAAGTGGTCCGATAATCCAATCACCAAATTGGGAGAAGTCGTTTGAAATAATGTGTGACGCTAGTGATTACGTTGTAGGTGCGGTCTTGGGACAAAAGGACGGGAGACCCTCACACGTAATCCACTACGCATCAATGACCTTGAACGGAGCTCAAAGGAACTACTCTACCACCGAAAAGGATATGTTGGCAGTGGTCTTTGCCCTGGAAAAATTCAGGCAGTACTTGCTAGGTGTCAAGGTAATAATGTACACTGACCATGCAGCGTTACGCTATCTCATGACTAAGAAGGAGACCAAGCCAAGGTTGATTCATTGGGTCCTACTTCTAAGTGAGTTAAACTTAGAAATCCGGGACAAGAAAGGAGCGGAGAACCTTGTGGCTGATCACCTGAGTCGGTTGGTACAAGAGGAAGAAGATCCAGCAGAAGGAAAGGCCATCCTAGGGAGTTTCCCGGACGACACCTTTTACACAACTCTCTGTTGTGTAACCGCCCCTGCGGCCACTGAGGACCGCCCCTGCGGCTTGCTCTGGCCGCCCCTGCGGCAAACCCTGCAGATGAATGGTATAAGCTCCATTCCTTTAAACCTTGGTTTGCGGACCTCGTGAACTTTCTTGTCAGAGGTGAGTTTCCACCAGATTTCACCAAAGCTCAGAGGGAAAAGGTGAAAGCCGAGGCTAGGTACTATGTTTAGGGCGATCCCTACTTGTGGAAACATTGTAGTAATCAAGTAATTCGACGTTGCATCCCAGACAACGAGGTACAATCTGTCCTATCATTTTGTCATTCCGAAGCATGTGGAGGACATTTTGGGGCTAACAAAAGAGCTAGGAAGGTGCTAGATGCGGGGTTCTTTTGGCCACACATTTTTTGAGATGCTTTTGCGTTTTGTAAAGTGTATGATAGGTGTCAAAGAATAGGTAATATCTCTAGGCGAAATGAGATGCCTCAATCATCACTTATTTTTTGTGAAATTTTTGATGTTTGGGGGATAGATTTTATGGGCCCTTTTCCTAGCTCCTTTGGGAATATTTATATTTTACTTGCGGTGGACTATGTTTCCAAGTGGGTGGAAGCAAAGGCCACCAAAACTGATGATTCTAAAGTTGTGGCAGCTTTTCTTAAGGATATCATCTTTGCGAGGTTCGGCATCCCTAAAGCTTTAATAAACGATAGGGGAACGCACTTTTGCAACAAGACGATCATTGCCCTCCTCAAGAAGTATCATGTCCATCAACGAGTTTCCACGGCATACCACCCACAAACCAATGGGCAAGCGGAAGTGTCAAATCGAGAGATCAAGACGATCCTCGAAAAGGCGGTTACCCCCGGATGGAAGGATTGGAGCTTAAGGCTCAACGATGCTTTGTGTTTGGAAAGGCGTGTCACCTAACGGTGGAGCTAGAACACAAAGCTTGGTGGGCGGTGAAAAAGTGCAACATGAACATGAATGAAGTTGGTGAATTCCGGAAACTCCAATTGCAAGAGCTTGAAGAACTGAGGGTCGATGCATATGACCATGCCACAACATACAAGGAAAAAACCAAGGCATGGCATGACCGAAATATCCTCCGAAAGGACTTCCACGCGGGTAACAAAGTCCTTTTATTTCAATCACGGTTGAAACTTTTTGCAGAAAGCTCCGCTCAAGATGGACAGGTCCGTACGTCATAGACGAAGTCCATCCACATGGTGTTGTGGATCGCTACGATCCACAAACACACAAGATCTTCAAAGTCAATGGACAAAGGCTCAAGCTATACCAAGAGAGAGTGAAGAATGATCCGATCGATGAGATGGTCTTGGTGGAAGCCCAAGCAGAGAAGTGAAGGCCTTACGTCGAGCCAACGACGTAAAACAAAGGCGCTGCTCGGGAGGCAACCCGAGAAAATAAGAAGAGGAGGTTCTGAAGTTCTGTCAAGAAAACCGCCCCTGCAGCCCTGTTTCACCGCTCCCGTGGTGACACTGCGCTCCCAGCCCGCCCCCGGCGCTGGGCCAGCGCAAGCACAATGCTGTCACCGCCCCCGCGGTGAAAGACCCCCGCCCCGCGGCTTTTTCCTTGACGAACGCTTCCAGCGCCGCACCCGGCGCTGGGCCTGCGTCTCCCTCTCCCTTGTCACCGCCCCCGCAGTAACAAGCCCCCGCCCCTGAGGGTTTACCCAGAAAAGAAAAAAAATAGGCTCGAGATTAAAACCTACCCCACCAACCTCTCTCACTCCTCCTCACATATCTCTCTCTCGAAAACACTCTCACACACCAGCCCTCAACACGCCCCAGCGCCGTCAAGCACTTCCTTTCACGCCGCTGCTACCGACGTTCCTGCGCCACCCTACCGACGCCCCTGCGCCACACCTCCGTTCCCTCTTTCCCCCACACGGCTGCACCCTCCCCTAACTCACTTTCTCACAAACCCTAACCTTAATCTATCACCACCACTCACCACCCTCCTAATCCACTGTCAACCACCGTCGGAAGCACCAACGGACGCCGGAAAAGCGCCACAGGAGCGGCCACAAGCGATCTGTCACAAGTTCGCCTCCCGTCTTCGTCCGCCCCTGCGCCTCACGCCTCGACGCCCCTGCGTCTCAACGCCCCGCGGGCCTTCAAACCGCTCCTACGCATCACCGCCCCTACGGGTCTTCAAAACCGCCCCTGCGGAAAACACAACAGAAAGGTCGTCTTCCTTCCTTTTCTTCGTGAATTCTAATTTTCCAGATTGAACTTGCTGCTAGAATGGATTCAAAAAGGAAATTTAAGATGACTGAGAGGGAGAAGGCAAGGTATGAGATTGTGCAAGACCGACAAATCTTTGCAACTCGGTTCTTGCATGTTCCGACGTTGGAAAGTTTGGGCATGTTGGAAAGCATGCAGTCCTTCCTCGACAATGTTAGGCTCGGGGACTTCCTTCATAAGAGTGCCCCAACGTATCCCGAGCTGACCAGACAGTTTGTGGCCACGTTCAGTATGGAGTCAGAGGACCACATCTGTGTCGGCCTCACTTTTAAATTCAACAAATGGAAGTACACGGTAAAGTTCTCTCAGTTACAGGTGGCTTTTGGGGTTTCTAAGAACCCTTCTGAAAAATGGTGGGAGTCAACTCCTACACCAGACTTGGTGGAATTTTGGCGAGCTGCTACCGGCTCCAACTTTCAAGCAGGGGGTGAGTAGAACAACAAACTCACTCACCCCTGCTTGAGGCTCCTGTCGAAGATAATCATGTGTGTCTTCTGTGGACACAAGGAGGAGAACAAGGTCGCCCTCAAGGACCTCCCTTTATTATATGCTTGTGTTCCGGCATGTGACAACGTGCCGGATTGGATTACCCTCTTCCTAACAGCTTTGAAGCGGATTAGGAAGAACGAGCCGCGAGATGTTGTTAGAGGTGGGATCATCTCCTTGATTGCAGCGCAGGTCATGGACTTGACCGAGCTGGAGGATGGGTTGGCAATCCCATTTTACGACGAGGGTCTTCTACGGTGCTGCAAGCTCCTGAGGAGGGACGGTGAGAACCTCTTCTGGTTATCTTTTGCATATGGGAGTCACATCACCTACCTGCCCCGGCCGCTACCTTTAGGAGATGAGCTCTCCGACCTTTACATTGCCGCCGACCCCTACGTCCCGAGGCGATCACAGGTTGCCATTATTGAGCGACACGCGGCGAGTTCCAGCAAGGTCCCATATGAGGACCACATGCCTGCTGATGAGGAGATGCCCACCGCAGCAGAGGAAGAGGACCCCGGCCACGCCAGCCTGCTAGCTCAGATGGCGGCTCCGACCACTCAGCACCAGCAGTGGCAGACCGGATACCAGACATCGATGCTGGAGCAGCAGCAGGCGTGGCAGACAGGTTTTGAGGAGAGGATGACCGAGCATTTTGACCGGCGACAGGATGCTTGGCAGACGTCTCAGTAGCAGAGGATGGAGGCTCAGCAGTTGGCTTGACAAGCCAACTTGGAGACCTCTTTCGGAGCTAGGATGGACACGCAGCAGGCCCGCCTTGACAACTTGTACCAGCGTCAGGAGCACTTTTTCGGCCACTTCCCCTATCCGCCGGAGCACGGTCCGGATGGTCCAGCCGGACCATCCCACTAGTGAGCTACTTTTTTCCCTTCTCCACATTGTGTTCTTTGCTTTCATTTTCACACTTTGAGGGCAAAGCGTTCTTCAAGTATGGGGAGGGAACTTATCATGCATTTCTAGCTATTTGAGTTTGCTTTAAAAAAAAATTTTAATTGTAATTCATATCAGTCAAAAAAAATAATAAAATAAAAGAGAAAAAGGCAAAAACTTGAGAAAAAGGCAAGAAATCCTTGGATAAACCGAAAACCCGAAAGGGCGGTTTAGGCAAAAAGAAGGTAGTCCGATCAAATCTAGGTTGGTGCAAATTGGACTTGAGGGATGTTAGATTTTTGGTGAGATTATCATAAAAAGAAGAAGAGTGGCAAGGTGAAAACCCAAAAGGGCTCCTTGGCAAAATGAGCGATACCGAGTGTAGGTTCTCCTTCCGGCTTTGGCGACATAAGAAGGGGGGTCATAAGGAGGATGTCCGGGTAGGTCACTCTTGGAGCAATAAGGATGGTAGTTTCTCACATTTTCTCACATTTTCTTCTCTTTTCTCTTTTCTCTCTTTTATCACTTTCTTTGATAATTTTTCTCTTTTATTCCTCATCTTTTCTACTGCACCATACTTCCTGAGGTTGTTGTGCTGATTTGTTTGATGTGTTGTTTACTCGGGACGAGTAAAAAGTCTAAGTATGGGGGAGTTTGATAGGTGATGAAATCACTATCGATTTAGGTAGTTTTTAGAGTCCTTTTTATGTTTTCGAGTCATATTGTGTTGCTAATACTTTGATCCAGATGAAAAAGTCTAAATGAAGCAAAAGAAGGTATGAGCAACACTTAGGAGTTGAAGTAAAGCGACGAAGACAAGTTTCTGGTGCCACACCGCCCCGCGGAGTTGTGTCACCGCCCCTACGGTGGCACTCATATCCAGTGCCGCAGTCAGCGCATCCACCTGCGCCGGAAGAAGCCTGTCACCGCCCCAGCGGCGGCCTCTGGCCGCCCTTGCGGTGACAACCCTGAAGACCTACGCCGAGTGGCGCAGCCAGCGCCTTCGCCTGCACCCAAGAAGAGACTTGTCACCGCCCCTGCGGCCACCTATGGCCGCCCCTGCAGTGACTCAGCCTGAAGAAGCGAAGCCAGCGCTCCTGCCTGCGCCCTTGCCAGCAGTCCCGTGAAGCCGAAGAACCAGTGTCACCGCCCCTGCGGTGACCCTGAGTTGTGCCTGCGGACATCATCAGAAACGCCATGAAGTTGAAGAGTCGGACTTTCAAAGAGCTTTTAAAGACCCGCCCCTACGGGAATGTCAAGCTGCCCCTGCGGCCACGAGGAAAATGGAACGTTTTTGCCTAAACCGCCCCTGCGCAACCCTTGGCCGCGGGTGCGGGTTAGCGTCAGAGGACTTTACTCCGGCTGTTTTCGTCGCCTTTATGATCTTTATTGTGGTTGTTTGCACAACCTCTTTACTCCATTCTTTATGGTGGCTGTTTGCACACCCTCTTTACTCCTTTTTAATGCATTTTGTAGTATAAATAGAGTCCTTGGCTATTGCTAAATTCATCTCATTTTCCACATAAAAACCTCTCTTTGTTCACTTGTCTTTGTATGGAGTGCTAAGTCTCCTTGCTACATTAGGTTGATTGAAGCTTCATATAAATTGGTTGTAAGTTCTTTTCAATAGAAGTATTATTCAATATATATATTTGTGTTATATTCCTTGTGTTGAACTTAGTTTGTATGTTTGTTTTCCACTTAGTTTGATCACCTAAGTTGTATAATTGCATGCAAAAGGCTAAGGTTAATTGGTTCCGGGCTCGGGTCATTAATCCAGTAGCAAACTCTTAGGTATGAACGGGTTGTGATTATCTAAGTGTAAAAGGAATATAACTACATATTAAGATTAACGGGTTGTTTCTCTTTTATGTATCTCTTTATCTTTGGTAGAATGCTAACTTGTTGTTTGGTCTTGTAGGTTTACGGACTAGGAACTCGTTAAGTTGTGTTAATGCCGGTTGGCTTAATACATAAATATGATCAAGATGAGAACAATTGTTGAATGCTTCTAAAAAGAACCAACCAAGTTATATGCAAGCGGAAATCTAACCTAGTGTAGTGTTTGTCTTATTGTTTTATCACCATCAATCTTTACTTCAATTATATGTTTGTCTTGTCACATATTACAATCCAAACCCCCCCTTTGGTTACTAATAATTGATAATTGAAACTAATTTGCGCTTTAATCATCTCTCACTCTCTTGGGTTCGACCCTTGCTTAATCGCTATACATTGGTTAGTGTTAAGTTCATATTTAACATTGATAAGTTTATTATAATGACCTTAGAAAATACGCTTGTCAGTATGGTTGCTGGATGATGAAGACGTGAAATAATTGAGTGAAGAATCGAAGAGAAGGCGGGAATCACCTTCTGCACTGCAAACCGCCCTTGCGCCACCTATGAGCCGCCCCTGCGCCACCAGTGTCGCCGTCCCTGCGTGGGAGTGCCGCCACTCCTGCGCCTCCCAGTGCTTCGCCCCTGCGTCCTTCCTGTCATGCAGGTGCGTCTTGTGCAGGACCTACCTAGAGTGGTATGAATCCTTTCCTTTCCTAGTATTAGTGGGTTAGTGGCATGCTAGGTGTGTGTATGAGGATAGGATGATGACGATTATGATATCGATATGTGCCGGTTATGGCTTTGAGGTTTATAGGTTGGATATGATTCTTATGGATCCCTTGGGTCTAGGTGTGACCCCTTTGATTGATAGGAGATTTGATATCTCTTTATGCCTTGTTATTAGGCAGTGTTATTCTCCGGATTGGAGTTGATCGTGGTTGAGGATATCTTGAGGTTGAGGTAAGTCCGTCGGACTTACTTAACTACCATCCTTATATCGGATGTTTGCATGAGTGGTGTTTGTTATATGGTTAATAGCATGCGATGTTGATTATTACTGACCTATGGTTTATTTGACCGCCCTTTGTAGTGGCCGTGATAACCTTTCCCTTTCATCCCGCCGTGAAGTCCGGGAGGTTCTCTGCAGTCAGGCCAAACCTGGTATACGGGATGGACACTTCACCACTCCCTTAGGGTACACGGGAGGTGTGCCGATACCACTACAGCTGGCTATAGCACCAAGAGGCGGGGATGATATATTCCTCGTGTCACATATGTTCATATACATATATATATATATATATATATATATATATATATATATATATATATATATATATGCGATTTGAGTGTTGGACTTTATAAAGATGATTAACCGGGTAAATGTTGGACAACATGATTATGTGTTAATGATTCCATGACTTGTGTTTGTGCTTATGCATTATCTTATATATGAATGGTTAGCTAACGGTTATATACCGTGTTGTAGATGCTTTGCAGGTTAGGAGGACTGCAGAGTGATCTAGATGGGATGATCCGCTGAGGGCTTCCGTACACTAGGATTGTGTGTGGGATATGGGATGATTTTGTTATGTATGGATACAGGTTTTGGTTTGTACTCAGCGGTGTTTTGTAGACCTTTTGATATATGTATTACAGTTTGATGTTTTGGTTTTAATCTATATGTGCCTTGTTGTAAGATCCAATGAACTTGTTGTCAGGCTAGGGAGTCAGGATCCATTGTGAGATTCTAGCCCCAGTAGCGCCCCGAGTCCCGCGGATTCGGGGTGTTACAAAGTTGGTATCAGAGCCTTAGGTTGACAACAATGGCACTTGCAATATGCGATAAAGGTCGAATAGATAAATAAACAGAACCCGAAAGAGGTCTGACTTTTCAAAAGGTTTTTGGTTTTATTTTAGGAGAGTGTGTACAGGAAACCATCACCCCTCTGAGAACCTCGACAGTATATATATATATATATATATATATATATATATATATATATATATATATATATATATATATATATATATATATATATATATATATATATATATATATGTGGAATATATATAGCCTTATAAGTTAGGTGTGCATACCCCGCAGATGGTCGGACTAGAGCTGTATCTACAGTTGGACGAGGTAGGGGTAGACCCCCTCTTCCTCCAGTAGTGGTAGGACAGGGTCAGATTCCCGCTGTTGATCCACCTGGAGCGGAGGAGGTCCATGAGGATGTTGTTGAGAGTGTCGTTCCTGAGACTGGGAACGGTATGGCTGGGAGACAAAGACCACAACGAGTCCAATCAGATGACTCGGATCATGTCTCTATGGGGGACCAGAGTTCCGCGCGTACATCAGACGAGTGGAGGAGGCTGCCAGAGCGGGTAGACGTGCCCCGGATCTGCCGGCACAAGAGGGATCGTTTGAAAGATCCCATGGAGCTACTCAGGTGCCAGTTGTACCGGAACGTGCTACTGAGATTACTCAAGTTCTAGAGCAGCATAGAGGCCCTCGACTAGATACTTGGTTGAAGGCATTTCATCAGATGGGAGTGCCCCCTTTCTCTGGAAAGGTGGGATTAGAGGTGGAGCTGTGGATTGGACATATAGACTCAGCCTTGAGTCTATTAAATGTCCAGAGGACCGACAGATAGAGTTAATGCATAATTTATTCGGAAACTTGGCACAACATTGATGGAGATCCGTGCGGAGTCATGTTACTAGCTATGACCATATGAGGAGTTTGATGAGGTAGCGTTTCTGCCCTGCCTCATTGAGGAGGGAGAAACTGCGGGATTTTGTTGATGCTGGCTTTGAGGACGTACTAGTCTCTGAGGCGATCAGGAGATTTCAAGAGGAGCTGGCCTTGCTGGGCCCAACTGCACCTCCTGTAGATCAGCATGTATATCTCTTTTCTCGACGACTAAGGGATGTCACCCGGACCTATATGGTGGGATTTCACTGTGAGTCCCTGATGGACTATCAGGATAGAGCCTCAGATTATGAGCGGGAGCGGGCTGGATAGAGGAGAGCTTCTCAGACCGGAGGGTCTGAGAAGAGACAGCGGATTGGGCAGACCAGTGGTACTAGTGAAGTTGTTGGTTCCGGGCGAAGCCAAAGACGCCAAAGTTACCCCTCATCTGCACCGGTTGCAGATAAGGGACGACAGTGCTTCAACTGTGATGATTATGGACATATACGACCAGAGTGCACGAGGCCGTCAGTGACTTGCTTCACTTGTGGCCGACTAGGTCACAAAGCTGTCTTTTGTAGACAGGGTGGAGCTTCATCACAGTAGGGTTCTTCTCCTGCTAGTGCAGCAGGAGGTGGGCAGGGGCCACCACAGCAGAAGACACAGGGACAGCAGAGAGTCCCAGATCGTCCTACTACTCAGGGATCTGCTCCCGGGTCGAGTAGAGGTACAGGTCGTGGTGGGAGTACCACTGACACTAGAAGAGCACAGGGTAGAGCTTTTGAGATGAGGAGTGCAGAGGAGCCAGCTGCACCGGCTGCTACAGGTACCATTTTGATTAATGGTTTACCTGTTAGAGTTTTGTTTGATACGGGAGCTACGCATTCATTTATATCTAATGCATGCGTTGAGCGTTTGAGTCTAGTTACGGCCGAGGGAATACCCTTTAGTATAGGGTTACCCAATGGTAGTAGGGTCAGAGGTACCCGCGAGATATATGATTGTCCCATTTGTGTGAGGACTCGTGTGTTGTTGACTTCTTTGTCATGTCGTTGGTGCATGAGGAGGTCATTTTGGGTATAGATTGGATGGATAGGCATCATGCGGTATTAGATGTAGGTAGGAGGACCGTGACAGTCTCAACGGAGTCTGGTCAGATAGAGGTTTTCCAAGGTTGGGACCTTGGGAAGTCAGGCATGGTGATCAGCGCAGTACGTGCAGCGAGATTGATCGCACAGGGTTGTGATGCCTTTTGGTGTTATGCCATGAACGATAGGGAGAGTCCAGCGTTAGAGGATATCCTAGTGGTTTGCGAGTTTACAGATGTGTTTAATGAGCCATCCAGTTTGCCGCCTCAGAGGAGTGTGGACTTTAGCATCGAGTTGGAGCCTGGTACGAGACCGATCTCGAAGGCCCCATATCGTATGGCCCATGTCGAGATGTTGGAGCTAAAGAAGCAACTTGAGGAGTTGGCTGAAAAGGGCTTCATCCACCCTAGCGTATCCCCGTGGGCAGCGCCTGTCCTCTTCGTGCGGAAGAAGGACGGATCGTTGAGACTGTGCATCGACTACAGAGAGCTGAACAAGGTGACCATCAAGAACAAGTATCCATTGCCCCATATTGACGACTTGCTAGATCAACTTCAGGGAGCGACGGTGTTCTCCAGGATTGACGTGCGCTCAGGGTATCACCAGCTGAGGTTGAGAGAGCAGGATGTGCACAAGACGGCATTTCGGACCCGATATGGACACTACGAGTTTGTAGTGATGCCATTTGGGCTTACGAATGCCCCAACAGTCTTCACGGAGTTTATGAACAACATATTCATCGACTTCCTGGATCAGTTTGTGGTAGTCTTCATAGATGATATTCCGGTGTACTCTCATAGCAGAGAGGAACATGCAGGACAGTTGAGGATTGTGTTACGAGTTTTACGAGATAGAGAACTTTATGCTAAGTTCTCTAAGTGCAAGTTCTGGATGCCAGAGGTAGCATTCCTGGGTCATATTGTTTCCGCCGAGGGGATCAAGGTTGATCCGGCGAAGATCGAGTCAGTGGCAGCATGGACGACACCGACGAACGTCATGGAAGTACGTACCTTTCTTGGTCTAGCCGGCTATTACCGACGCTTTATGGAGGGATTCTCTGTGATTGCCTGTCCACTTACGAGTTTGTTGAGGAAGACCACCAGGTTTGTATGGTCTGAGCAGTGTATACAGAGTTTTGAGGAGCTGAAGAGACGTCTGACTTCCGCTCCTATCTTAGCACACCCGGAGGGAACAAATGATTTTGTGGTTTACAGTGATGCATCCAAGCTAGGCTTGGGATGTGTGTTGATGCAGCGAGGCAGAGTTATTGCATATGCATCTAGACAGCTGAAGACGTATAAGGAGAACTACCCGACTCATGACCCGGAGTTGGCAGCGGTAGTTCATGCACTGAAGATTTAGAGACATTACTTGTATGGTGCTACATGTCAGACCTTCACAGACTACAAGAGTCTGAAGTATTATTTCACACAGCGGGAATTGAATAACCGCTAGCGTAGGTGGCTTGAGTTGATCATGGACTTTGATCTGGAGATTCTGTATCATCCGGGGAAGGCGAACGTTGTCGCCGACACCCTAACCAGGAAGAAGCCTCAAGAGAAGGCGATTGCAAGACTGACAATTCAACCTCGGTTACATAGAGATCTGGCTTGGCTAGAGTTGGACATCTAGTTTCCTGATGAGGACGCACAATTGTTGCTACCTGCACTTCAGCTTGCTGATTTTTCAAATTAGATGCAAATAATTTCTTTAAAGATTTAATTTCACTATATATGGAATCAAACCTTGCATCATTCCGGGTTTCTTATTTTAGGTCATACACGCCCGGTCTAGTCTTCTTCTCTTCAGCCTTCCTGTGAGAGTACTTCTCCATAACTAAGGCTTGCTTTTCAACAAACTCCCAAGCCTCATCTTCTTTCTTATCCATGAAAGTACCTCCAGAAAGTGACTGCAACTTGAATTGAGTGTCCTCATCAAGTCCCCTGAAATAGATCTCTAGAAATTCAATCTTAGGGATCCCGTGATGTGGACAATCCAGCAGTAGGTCCTTGAACCTCTCCCAAGACTTGAATAAGCTCTCCTTATCCTTCATAGTGAAGGCATTTATCCTTCCTCTAAGCTCCGTAGTCCTGGAAGGTGGGAAGAATTTGGTGAAAAACTCCGTGGTCATCTCTTCCCAAGTGTCAATCCGTCCATATGGTATTGATTGATACCAAGCTAGAGCCTTATCCCTTAGAGAAAAAGAAAAACATCTTAGCTTGTGATTATTACCTTCCATACGGGGGGCGGTCTCACCGTATCCATAAGAATCTCATAGTTCATCAAGTGTTGATGAGGAGACTCCGAATCCATCCCTCCAAACTGATTCTGGCGAATCATTTGGAGTACCTGCGGTCGCAACTCATGTTCATGGATTGCGGGATCTCCAAAGTTAACTCCAAGGCGGGTAATCCTTTGGGCATGATCCATGCGTTGTCAAAGTGTATGTTGGTAATCCACAATAGGCTCGAATCAGACATGCCTGAGGGGTGCAGCAGGTGGTGGTGGTGGTACACATGGAGCAGGAGGTGGGACGACGCAAGGTGCATCGCCCGGGACGTCCGGCTGCACGTTTACCACGGGATGTGGAGTTGCTCTTCCTTCGTTCTGAGCACGAAGCATCTCTCTCATGTCAGCTCTGAGCTGCTCTATCATACGTGCAGTGGCTGCTTCTCTCTCTCTCTTGATGCCGCTCTCTCGGCTGCTAGCTCTTCTACGGCAGCTCTAAGCTCCGCTTCATAATCTCTCTCCTGAGACATCCTAGATTCCTTCAAAGCTCTAAGTCTTCTTCTAAGTGTCTTCTCAGGTTCGGGGTCAAAAGGAACTAGTTCTTTTGAACTCCAAGTCCTTCGTATACACCGCGAAAAGTACCTAGTGTCTTGAAAATACAAAAGACAAAAAAAGGTGAGATCAAAAGTACAAGAAAGACCTATACTCTAATGAATCAAATACAAAATCAACTAAATAGTCCTCGGCAACGGCGCCAAAAACGTGTTCGCTTGTTTTGCACACCTATAAATCCCTATCAAGAGTGATAGAAATCCACATGATGCACAAAACGTCGAGCCTGCTTTAAATTTATATTTCCGTGATATCTACTCAATGCAGCGAACCCACAGTGTATGGATCGGATGCAACAATGAGCAAGTATTCCGGAGTCGATCTCACGGACTAAGTTAGATGACAGTGAAAATGATTTATAATAGTATAAATCTACAATAAGAAGGGGATTGGAAAAGAAAGGGAAGAAGGTCAAAAAGGTTTGAAGGGGGTTTTGTGGACTCGCAATAAATTATTTGAATCGATTGAAAGTCAAATGCAAACAAAGAAAAAATACAAGTTCAAATGAGGGAAAAATGTAGTTCCAGGTATTCAAGATCGTTATTTATACATATGGACTCAAGATATATGAAATCTCATGCGGCATATATAAGAATGAAACGCTTAGGATGAATGTTTCTTAACCTATGCTCTTTTACAATGACGTCTCAAGAACATAAAGGTCCGCAGCCTAAAACCTATAGCTTTCAAGGTAATGATGGATAAATATATAAACAAACCTTATTCTTTTAATCAAGGAATCGCAATATCCCTTTATAGTTACGTCTCATGAATTATTGCCTCAAAGGAAGGAATAATGACACATTCCATCCAATAAAGGTTAAACCTTTATTACTTAGGAAAAGGTTTTCTGATGTATCTAAATAGGAATATCTCAGTTACGACTCAATTCCTACTTAGGTTAAAGTGGTTTAGATAAAGTCTAAACCTACAAAAATCAAACCTTTCTATAGGATTTAAAGCGAATTACACAAACTAAAAATAAGAACAATTCAATCCATCATAGTCCAAGGTATAAACAAATCTTTATCTACCCTGGAACCACAAAAGGTTTCTAGCCACTGAAGCTCATGGCTAATACTGAGTTCAAATTGGTAAAGGAGAACAATCGAATTGAAAAGAAAAGGGAATGAGAAAAGTACCCAACTTTATTGAATCATAAAACAAACTGTCTTCCACTTGTAAAATCTCTAAACAAACTCCAAAGACTGGATCTTTCTCTAACTAATCTAAAAACTAACAATGGTGAAAAGAAACAAAGAACAAAGGTAGGAGAAGAATTATCCTTTCTCAAACTAACACAAGAGTAAATTTTTCACTTCGGTGGGATCCTTTTTCCGTCCTTCGGAACTCTACTTTTATTACCTAAAACCTATGGAGAGACGTGGGCTGGGCTGAAAGTCCGAAATAAAATAGTAATCGACGCTCAGGGAAGAATCTAGGTCTGGATCTCGGCCGAGATTGGTCGACGTCGGGGTCGAGATTTCGACTTCGTACTTCAACTTCATGGGGATCTCGGTCTTGTCACCCGAGGTCATGACCGAGATAGGGGACGAGATTTTACTGCAGCAGCTTCCAACATGATCAAGATGTATGGATCTCGGCCGAGATGCTCTTCGATCTCGGGCACTTCATCTCGGTTTCTCCAAATGCATAGTCTTCTCCTTTCTAATGCTTGTATGACAGCTCCTATGCATCCACTCCGAGGCTTTGTCCTCAACTGCACCGTTTTAGCTCCAAAACACGCCAAAGTACTTACAAAGTAACCAAAAGCGTGTGTAGACATCCATACTTGCAAAGTAACACTAAACAAGCATAAAAGACTTAAACTAAGGCTAAAACATGCATGCAGAAAGGAAAAAACTATATATATGATCAACTAAACTAGGTCGATAAATCATGTTATCAATCACTAGGTGGAATTTACAAGCAGAGACAAGGTTGGAAAACTCTTCAACTTCAGGTGCTTCTTGCGGATCAACTTCCCCTACCACAAGATTGTCGTGTTAGCGGGGTGGGGCCCTGTCACTCGCGGCAAGGGAAATGTGAATTCCGGTGACACTGTTATCTTCTACCGAAGTGACCACCCAAATGTTATTTTTGGCATCCGCTTCAAGCGCAAAGTCCTCCTTTTTGACCTTAACATCAATAACGTTGAAGATGAAAATAAACAAAGATTTATTGTGCGAGAGTTTGTACTTGTTGTCTGATCTACATAAACATTTATCCTCCTGATTCCTCATGTGGAATATAAAGGTAAAGGAAATGAGAGGGGAGTGTAAAGAATGGGAATCATGATCCGATTAAACCATTTTCTAAAAGCATTGTATTATTGTTGACAAAAAGAGGTAAACAAAGACATCCTAACATAATTGTGATAAACACCATTGCTTAAAATATCAATTGCAATAAATTTTTAATCTTAGAAATAAGTACCCTCAAAAGATGAAATCAAACAAAGATTCCTAAACAGTTTTTCTTCTCAAACTATTCAATTTAGATAAGTATACCAGAATTCTCATATCTAAGGTATCCATCCTTGCTTGCACATGACCCACATTTACTTAAGAAATCTAGCAATTGGCTACATAAGTAAAATAGATAGAAATTCACATGATAGTGAAACAACGGTTTGCTATAAATTTATAATCTTGTTATATCTACTCTATAGTGCAGCGAACCAACAATGTATGAATCAATCGCAATAAGAGCAAGTATTCCAAGGTCGATCACAGGGACTAAGTTAGATGAAAATGAAAACTGATCTAGAATAGTATAAATCTAAAATAAGAAGAAAAAAAATTGGAAAAGAAAAGGGAAAGAAGGATCAAAAAGGTTTTGAGAGTGTGTGGTGGATTCACAATCAATTGTAACTATTGATTGAAAAGCAAATAAAACCAAAAAGAACAAACAGATGAATATATATGGAAATAATGTAGTTCCAAGGATTTGATCATTATTTATACACATTGGACTCAGGATTATATAAAATCTCACGTGACATATGCAAGGTTGAAAAGCTCTAGGGATTAATGTTTCTTAACTAATGTTCTTTTACAGTGACGTCTCAAGAACATAAAAGTCCACAGCCTAATACCTATTGCTTTCAAGGTAAAGAAGGAGAAATCATAAATAAACCTTATTCTTTAATTAAGGATCAAATAACCCTTTACAGTTACGTCTTAGGAAATAAATGCCTTAAGAATTGAATAATGGCATATTATATCCAATAAAGGTTAAACATTTATTACCTAGGAACAGGTTTTCTCATGTATCTAAGAAGGAATATCTCAGTTACGACTCAATTCCTACTTAGGTTGAAGTGGTTTAGATTGATTCTAAACCTGCCAAAAATCAAACCTTTTCATAGGATTTAAAGCGATTTACACAACCTACTATAAAGAAAAATCAATCCATCAAAGTCCAGGTATAAACAATTCTCTAACTACCTTGGAACCACAAAAGGTTTCTAACCAATGATATACATATCAAAACCCCAATTCAATTCAATCCAACAAAGCCTTAATTCAAAATAAGAAAAAGGAATAAAGAAAGTACCTAGCTTTATTGAATCTCAAAACGGACTGTCTAACACTTGCAAATCTCAAACAAAACTCCAATTAAAATAAAAATACTGAATCTTCCTGCCTAATCTATTGATCTAACAATGGTGAAAACGAACGGAGAAGAAAGGTAGGAGAAGAATTCTCCTTCTAACAATCGAACCTAAAACAAACTTCTAATTTCTAACCGAAACTTTCGGGATAATCGAGCACGCGCCAAGCACACCATTTCAGTATTCGGAACCCTACTTTTATAACCTCATACCTGTCGAAAGACGCGGGCGGGCTAAAAAGTCCGAAATAAAATAAAATCGAAGCTCAGGGAAGAATCTCGGGTGGCATCTCGGCCGAGATGGCTCATGGTCGGGGCCGAGATTTTGATATTCGATCTTCAGCGTCATGTGATCTCGGTCAAGTCCTTTTGGATCTCGGTCCGAGATGTGGACCGAGATATTGCAACATAAACTTCCATCTTGGGCCGAGGTAAATGGATCTCGGCCGAGATGTTCCTTCACTCGGGTACTTTGTCTCGTTTGCTCCAAAATCGTCCTCTTCTCCTTTCCTATGCTCGTATGATTTCTCCTAAGCATCCATTGTTCGCTGTTTTAACACCCCTATAAACCTTTATCAATAATGATAAAAGCTCACAAGTTAGTAAAAACCCCGGTATGCTTTAAATTTGTAAAACAAGAAATAAACACCCAAATTGTAGCGAACCCACAGTGTATGGGTCAATCACAGTAAGGATAAGTATTCCAAGGTCGATCTCAGGGACCAAGTGTTTGAAATGTGAATGTGATCAAAGATAAAGTAAATCAAAGTAAAAGAATGAGGTTGGAAAAGAAGGGAAGAAAGATCAAAAAGGTTTTGAAGGATTTTGTAGAGTTCGCAATCAAATATCGGATTTGATTGAAAACTAAGTAAAACGAACGAACGAAAGATTTATCAATAAAAGAGAATGCGGATTCCAAGGATTCAAGGTCATTATTTATACGCACGGACTCAGGACATCTCTCAAAGGATCTATGGTTAACAAGCTTCAGGGAAGAACGTTTCTAAGCTGACAGTCTATTACCGGGTAAGTCTCAAGACTATCTACTGCCAAACCAACCACCTATGGTTAACAAGCTTCGGACACCATCTCTTCCCATTTGATAATCCGTCCGTATGGTATTGTTTGATACCAAGCTAAAGCTTTATCCTTAAGAGAGAAAGAAAAACCCCTTATCTTATGATTGTTACCTTCCATACGGGCTGGACTTACCGCATCCATAAAAGTCTCGTAGTTATTCATGTGTTGGTGAGGAGATTCCGTCTCTGTCCCTCCAAACTGATTCTGGCGAATCATCTGTATTACCTGCGGTTGCAGCTCATGCTCGTGATTTGCGGGATCTCCAAAGTTAACTCCAGGACGATTCACTCTTTGGGTAGGATCCATTCTTTGTCCAAGTGTTGGTGGAACTTCCACAAAAGGCTGGTAAAGGACAAGTCTGAGAGGAGCGGGAGGTGGAGCTTGTGGAGGAGCTTCAACTCGAGTAGGCATTGGAGCTAATTGTGGTGCTGGAATTACTTGTTGCACTAGACCTGGAGCTGGAGCTGGAGCTACGGCTTGCCTCTGGTTCATGGCTCAGGCTATCTCTTCCATTTGAGTTCTCATTGCATCCATTTCCCTCTCAGTAGTTTCCTCTCTTTCTCTAGCAGTCCGTCTCTCAACTTCTAGTTGCTCTAAAGCATCTCTAAGTTCATCTTCGTAATATCTGTTTTCAGCCATTTTAGAAGTTTTCCGGGCTCTGAGACTCTCTCGCAGTGTCCTTTCAGGTTCGGGATCGTACGGAACTAGTTCTTTCGAACCCCAAGTTCTTCGCATACACTGTGAAGGATACCTAAAGTCCTGAAAATTCCAAAAAACAAAACCAAAAGCGAGATCAAAAGTAAAAGAAAGACTTACACTATAAGAAATCACAAAACAAATCAAATGACTTAGTCCCCGGCAACGGCGCCGAAAAACTTGTTCGTTGTTTTAACACCCCTATAAACCTTTATCAATAATGATAAAAGCTCACAGGTTAGTAAAAACCACGGTATGCTTTAAATTTGTAAAACAAGAAATAAACACCCAAATTGTAGCGAACCCACAGTGTATGGCTCAATCACAGTAAGGATAAGTATTCCAAGGTCAATCTCAGGGACCAAGTGTTTGAAATGTGAATGTGATCAAAGATAGAGTAAATCAAAGTAAAAGAATGAGGTTGGAAAAGAAGGGAAGAAAGATCAAAAAGGTTTTGAAGGATTTTGTAGAGTTCGCAATCAAATATCAGATTTGATTGAAAACTAAGTAAAACAAACGAACGAAAGATTTATCGATAAAAGAGAACACGGATTCCAAATATTCAAGGTCATTATTTATACGCACGGACTCAGGACATCTCTCAAAGGATATATGGTTAACAAGCTTCAGGGAAGAACGTTTCTAAGCTGACAGCCTATTACCGGGTAAGTCTCAAGACTATCTAGTTCCAAACCAACCACCTATTACCGGGTAAGTCTCAAGGTA
Source organism: Fagopyrum tataricum (assembly GCA_002319775.1). Taxonomy (NCBI): domain Eukaryota; kingdom Viridiplantae; phylum Streptophyta; class Magnoliopsida; order Caryophyllales; family Polygonaceae; genus Fagopyrum; species Fagopyrum tataricum. Next base: position 29,058,808 of record CM008284.1, read on the forward strand.
GAGAGGTAGGAAATTCTAAACAAATCAGACTCCAAACTAAGGGAAAAGTAAATCATTACCGGGTAAGTCTCAGGTATTACCCTACTTAGGGAGGAATCTAAGAACACTCAACCCAATAGAGGTTTTCACCTCTATTACCTATGGTCAATCACTCATGTATCTAAGCGGAATATCACCGGGTAAGTCTCAATTCTAACATAGGTTACTAGCTAGAAGGATTCTAACTAGGTTCAAGAACAAGCCAACCACTAGGATTTCAAAGTTATTCAAACCAAGCATAAAACACTATTCCATCATAGTCCAGGTATAAACAAATCCCTATTCACCTTGGAACCACAATGGTTCTAGCCAACAATCAACATATCAAAAGCAATAATCAATTCAATGGAAGAATGCATAAAATAAGAACTAAAAGAGAGAATGAAGAAAGTACTCAACTTTATTAATAGGTAACCAGCAAAACTACAAATTCTTAGTATCGCGAAGTTCCTAAAAACTCAATGTAGTTCAACAATGGTGGCAATGGTGTAGGGTAAGGGAGAAGAAGAAGAGAAAACGGCTCTCTCGATATGAGCTCGAGAAATAGAATGAAGCGGAACCCCGGAAATCATTTAGAGCTTCCCTTTTATACCCTACAATCTTCCACTGAACGGGCCGGGCCAAAACAGATCCGAAAAGAGCGAATTAAATCGGCGCACTAAAATCTCGGTCGGTGACCGAGATTTTTGAACGTCGGGGCCGAGATTGGCTTCGTGATCTAGCGTTGAGGAAATCTCGGTCGGATAATCTCGGTCAAGTGTGAAAAATCTCGCCTGAGATGGCACAAATCTCGGCCGAGATTGGGACCGAGATGGAGACCGAGATCCGTCGACAAAAACTTTTCAACCCAACCGAGATTGGGAATCTCGGCCGGGATGGCTCGGATCTCGGCCGAAATAGCTGGGATCTCGGCCGAGATCATGTGGATCTCGACCGAGATTGCTCTAATCTCGTGCGTTTCGTCTTGGCTCGTCTTTTCCTCCTTTCTTGTGCTTGCGTGATCGCTCCAAAGCGTCCATCCCGAGGCTTGATCCTCAAATGCATCGTTTTAGCTCCAAAACACGCCAAATACCTACAAAGACACCAAAAGTGTGTGTAGACATCTATACTCGCAAAGTTGCACTAAACAAGTATAAAGAACACAAACTAAGGCTAAAACATGCATGCGGAAAAGGGAAAACTAACTATATGCTCTATTAAACTAGGTCGATAATTCATGTTATCATCCACTCCGAGGCTTGATCCTCAAATGCATCGTTTTATCTCCTAAATGCGCCAAATTACCTATAAATTCACCAAAAGAGTGTAAACATCTATACTTGCAAAGTAACACTAAACAAGCATAAAAGACACAATCTAAGGCTAAAACATGCATGCGGAAAGGGAAAAACTACCTATATGCTATACTAAACTAGGTTGATAAATCATGTTATTACCTAGACCAAGGCGAGGTGTTGCGCCAATGCGAACTCTCCAATATTTTTCTAGGAAAAGAGAGACAAGGAAAATGAATTTCATTCCAATTCTTCTATTTTTCTACTTATAATTAAATAGATAAAAATTAGAAAATGACTGAGCATTCAGGTCCTTTCGGCCTATTGAAAAACAGAAGCGCGCTAGCACGCAACGGCTGAAAAGCCAGCAACTTCTTAGGACTAGGTTTTCTTCTAGATGTTGGGGCCTCGGGAAAGTATAGGTTGGTTCACAGCTCCATCTCGGCCGGAAATCTTCTCTTGAGGGGGCGGAGTCCTATGGTAGTCCCGTTGCGGCCTTTGACCGTTCGTCCTATCTCATCTTTGGTTTCGCCCGAAGCATCGGACCAATGATCACCCATGACTTATGTGTACCACTAGTGTCACCAAGCCTTTTGGTGGTCTTATTGGTGCATACCATGGTGGGGTATTCGATTCGGGTAAAGTCGTACCAAGGTAGCCATAGGGGAACCTGTGGCTAGATTGAATCCTTCGTAATGGAATGCCCTTTTTTTAAAGTCAATTCAAGGTGGGGAAAATTTGAAAGCCAAGCCCGTTATTCTATATGGGGCAAGGTGAAAGGCTACTCAGCTTCTTGTAAGCAAAGAAGGCCTACGCTAAAGATAGGAGTTCCTATCTCTACTGTCTATCCAACCCGAAGACTCCAGAAAGGCATGGGAGTTTTTGGGTGTAACATTGTTTTGCTTCTCCTAAGATTTTTAGAGTTAAATGAAAATAGCGCTCCTAAAGAAAATGAGGCCTCTCCTTACAATTCAAGAGTTTCAAAAGAAAACGTACAAACTGCTTTGGTTTTGTCTTGATTGGGTCTTCCTCTGCTGACGTTGACACACAATCTAACGGCAGTGAAATTGTCTCCTCTCCCAAGCTTCAGAGCCTCCACTATTTTCCTATTTGAACAGCAAAATTCCTTGTCGCATATATAAGTAGAAACCTGCACGAATGGTGTAACGAATGCCCCGTTGTCTCCGACATGGATCCGGTGAAATTGAATTCTCCGTGAAGATGCGGAGTACCAACGGCTAGACGGTAAAACCCCGTGCATCTTGACTATATGATGGAGGGCCATTACATGAGCCATCATTTGACTCACCTCCTTCCCAAAGGAATCAAGGACCTATCACAAGATCACGAGCCAAGGAGGTTCAAGAGACTACGTCAAGGGAGTTATTGTTAATGCATGGTAGCTTACAAGCATTATTTTATATTAATAGGTCATTTATTACTCTCTTAACTATTTCATGAACCCATTATCAAGATTACTCAGCCATGCAAACATTGGATCAACGTAGAAAGGAAGCTGAGTTTGGAAGGCAAGCTAGCATGCTTGGCGGAAGTGAAGAAGCTAGCTGGAGCAAGGAGAAGCAGGCGGAACGGGAAGATGCAAACGGGAGCAAGGAGAGGCGGACGTAACAAGGCGTGAACCTTAATCCCCGCCCAGGAACCACGGCGCCAGCGGACACAAACTCTAAACCCCGTTTGGCACTCTCGGTCATGGATCGTCTATCTCGGCCGGAGTTTTCGGAAGTCTCGACCGAGACTCTCAAATCTCGGCTGGAATTGTCGGTAGTCTCGGCCGGAATTCTCAAATCTCGCCCGGAATTTTCGGTAGTCTCGGCTGAGATTCACAAATCGAGCCCGGAACACTCGGTCAGAAACTTCCCTCTAGTAGTCTCGGCCGAGGCTCACAAATCCCGGCCGGAACACCCGATCAGAAGTCTTCGTCACCGTCCGGCCTCTTCGACATCAACGTCACTCCGCCCGGAATGGTTGACCGTCTCGGGGTCTCATTATCTAGCTCGTCCGGGATCCTGCACGCCGATTCTCACCGGACCAAACCGTGAACCCGCCCGGCTGAGCCCGTCCAACCCGTCGGCCGCCCGATAAGTTGCTTGGAAGAAAGGACCTATTTTTATGGTGTTGTTTTGACTAACGGTTATTTTGTTAAGTTGTTAGCTACATTTGTGGGAGCTCTCTTGTAACTCCTTCCACTAATGTTTTTATTTTCTTTTTGTTTAGAAAAGGGGTCTATATATGTTCTCCTTAGTTAGTTTAGTCAGATACGTTATTTTTGCTTCATTATTGAATTTTGTATTCTTCTTCACAAAATCAATCAGAGAAAGAGAGCTTTGGTTGGCATTGTCGTTGTTTTGCTTGGTTGAGTTTGTTTATGTCAATCAATCTGGATTGGTGCTTCGAGCCTTCACGAGTCCCTCCTTGTGATAGTTCCGTTGTGAGCTTGTGTAAGGTTGTATTGGGGTTGGGTTAAAGGCATTCGCGAGCCGGGGTCTTGTCTACTTAGTCAAGGTTCTTCATCGTCGGCTTTTGGTTCTACTCGACATTCTCCATCTCCATCCTATTCACACGTCTAACCAACATTCGTTTCATTTCCTATCTGATTTGGGATCATTGTACCTAGATCGGCTAATCCACGGTTCTATTTCTGTATCACTATAGCTTCGTAGTGACAACCTTGATCGAATGTGTAGGACAAGTGAGAGGTGGTGACACACAAATCTCAATAATCAGGCTTACATTTTTTAGTTCATAATTAATGAAATGAACCCTCGGGTGAAGAGAAAATCTCCCCTCCCTTTTACTAAACCATGGAGAGCCCAACTCTTCCTAATAGGGGAAAAGTCTTCCATTTCCGTCAAATTACTTGGTCTCTCCTGGCTCTTCCACCGTCCGGGTTCCTTTTCCCCTATACTCCCTCGGTGCAGGCCTACCACGCTTCATGCCTACGGTGGACGGACCTATTACCCTAAGCTCTTGGGTCCCCTTCGGGCAATATTCGTAATACGCGAAGCGGTTGAGTGATAGCTCTTCGAGCTTTTCTTCTGTTGGAGCACAAATTGGTACCCGGGCATGGGAACAGGGTCAAGAATATCGTAGATTGAGATGAAAAATGATCGAGGTCCCTATTTTGGTAGTCAAGGCTAGGTAGGAAAAACCTCAGTTAAGATAGCACATATGCAAGGAACAAAGCCTCTCTAAAACCCTAGATTCATCGAATCCGATCTTAGCATCAAATCCTTCTTTCCGAGAAAGAAGAGTCAAAAGCCTACCAGCGCGGTTCCGATTTGAGCGAGAGCCCGGGGAGAACATCTTGATCGAAAGCTCCACTCTTCTAAATAGTGAAAAAGACTTTTCCAAATTCCTTTACTCAAATGGCCGATCAATCTTCCCTACAAATCTTGTGTGACTGGTCTCGGTGAAGCACTGCATCTTTCTAGCTTCAAAATGAGAAAGCTTAGGAAACGAAAAAAATGCATGAAGTCGTGTAAACCAAAACTAAATTAAAAAAATATGAAGCAAGACCTACTCCCTCCCATCCCAAGAATAATTGAAGAGACCTCAATCATCCTGTCTCTGAGGCCTAAACAGTGAGATTCGAATCGGAAGCTCTTGTTGACGAGGGGGCATAATCCGAAGCAATAGAATCAGTTGCTTAATTTGTCAATTCTGACTTTATCTGTTCCTCTAACCATTAAAGGAAAGGCTCGACGAAGGGAGGGAGAGGGGAAGGGTGGTCGTAGATCAGCTGAACGGAGATCGGTTTATTTTTCATCGAAAATAAAGAAGACAACTAGCATTGGTTCAACTAATTGACTGGTTGTTGAGCCCGAGCCTTGCCCTGCAGTCACTCCGTTGCGGGACTCGAGGAAGAAGCCTCGGCTAACTCCGTGCTAACAGCCGCGGTAAGACGGGGGAGGGGGGGACTTTAGACCGGAAAGTGCCTTCTAAACCACCTCATTCATCCAAGAGGGAGGGGGCCTATGTAATTGCTCAAATCAAAATAAAAAAAGGGCCTGTGCCGGGTATATTAGAGTCGGATCGCCGACGTATAATAGGTAAACCAGGATCAGAACTAGAACAAGAAACCAAACCCGATCCCCATGTTTACCAATCACTCGGTTTATTTTATTTGACTTAGGCACTTACCAAAGCCCTCACTGACAGACCAATCAGAACAAAGGTATTGTCCTCTTTTTTGAGTAGAAGTTGGCTAGTCCGTAATCATAGATAAGCTAAGCTTTCAAGCAAGGGGCAAATCCAAATCGGCTAATTGTTCTCGGATAGCACTTGCTTCAGTAGATATTTCTCGATTTCGAATAGTATCGAAGCCTTGGGTAAAGAGTTGTTCCTCTTGTTGAAGACGTTTCTATCCTTTTAGGCGAGCTACTTGCTTCCTCTTGTTCCAACTCTCCGATTTGGAATCTGGTTTGATCCCGAACTCAACAATAAGTCTTTCGGGCTCTGTAGAGCATTAGAATGCGTCTTCTGGTCCTCATGAGTCTACTATACACGATTCAACTAGCAGAGACTCTTGGAACAACTAGAGTAAGAAGTCCCCAGAGCGTATTATGGGAGACCGTCAAGCACATCCGGCAAGGATCCCACACCACATTCACTAGTAAATATCCCTCTCTCTAGGGGGCACCACAAAGACAAATTCAATCAAGGCAAGAGGGGTTTCCTGACGCTGAGTCATCTTTGTCACGACCTGGATTCGAACCAGCACACCTCTAGAGTTGGTGGGGCACGTCAAGGCCCAAGTGCTTGCGGATGGAAGAACTCAAAAAAGAATGTTGATAAATCTCTTCTCTCTCTTTTGTTCCCCTTGACTATATCTTCTTCCTTACTCATTGCTTGATTGTCATAGAAAGCGAGAGCAAGTTAGCTTTGACTCCTAAATAATAGTAATTTAACTTTTGCAAGCAACCTTGGTTGACACAGTCTTACGATCACCTCAACACTAAGGCTCCTTCAGACCATGGCCACTCATATAATGAAAGGCTTGGAGGCAAGCTACCGGCGCCTATCGGCAAGATCTAGGTTGGAAAACCTGCATTTATCTCACCAGCAATTTTTTTCCGCGGAACTAAAAAAGAGCTTCTTGGCGTAAAAGACTTGTTTGTTGGCAGATCTGATCTTGGTTGGCCTTTCACACCTAGCCACAAGTCATCACCGTATTTTGCCACATACGTGGGTTCGGTCCTCCACGGAAGCGAGAATGTCGCTTGAGTAACGAAAACATTGGTGAGAATCCCATGCCCCGAAAACTTAAGGGTTCATCCGCTAGGTTCGTCCGCGGAGGGTGAGTCACGTCTTGATTTTTCAATATTCTGGAATGTATCATGGTCCTATCTATTCATCTTTTCTTTTCTTTTCTTTTGAAGAAAAAGAGTTCCGCATCTCTCCGGGCCCGGGGAATATCTAGGCATGCCCCCCGACCCGAAACTGACCCATGACACAACGTCCATTCACTTCGCGCGCGAGAAGACAACGAAGTTCAGTTTATGAGACCGCAACGGAGTGGAACAACCGCGACACGAAGTTCCCGTCTCCTGTAATCGGCGCAGGTGTGTCCGCACCCCCTGAGTGGACGAGAAAGAAAGGATTTCTCGGAGCAACCTGGGAGGTTGTCAGACTCACTGGTAGACCACCCTATCACATGCCAATGAAAAAGAACCTAAACCGAGGTGCTTTTTCGAGCTAACTTTTTTTTTTTTTCTTTTGGCATTTTCACCAGAATACAAAGATATTTAATTAGTATAAAGAATAATATTGAATCTTGAAGGTGATCATGTGACTAATGTTTGTTCTCATTTCTTACCGTACTAACTAATCTTTTATATATATATATTTTTATTTTTTTTATTTTTTTTTGCAAACGAAAATATCTAATGCGTAATGCAACGATCACACACATTCGAGGCCTTGGAAGGTAACCAGACGGCCTTAACCACAAATTTTGAGATGGTGAAGCGCCCAACGTTATCCATCTGGATTGACAAATCTGTCTCTTTAGCTTTCAGATTGAAATATCAAATTCCCAAATGAAAAGAATTTGTTCTGACAAATGGGTTTAGGTTATAAGCTCAATTCTCCGATAAGATGGGGTCTTCCTCCCCTCCAGTCTTCTCCTTTTTCTGGCAACTCCTCGCCCTTTTGCTGTTCTTCTTCTTCTTGTGAGTTCTTTTTATCCCTTTGCATGTGTTCTTATGGAAATGGATGATTCTTATGTTTGTGAGCTTTATTTGTGTTCATTTTGAGTTTTACACTAAAACTCATTTTCCCCACTTCAATTTTGTTATTATAGGTCGTCTTGACAAAGATAATTTACTTCATTTTGATAGAATTGTTTTCTAATTGTGGAATGTTCTGATCATAAATAGTTTATTGATAATTGTTATCATTTGATGTTTGTTTTAGTCCTTTTGGGTTACCCAAATACCCATTTTCCCACTTCAATTTTTACGTGTAGGTTTTCTTGACATGTATTTTACTTCATTCTTGATTCAATTTCTTTCTAATTGGGGAATGTCATGATTCAATTTTCAAGTGTAGCTTTTCTGTTGTAGATTGAATTTTCATATAGAAGTGGATTCAAGTAGATTAGCTGAATCTAGTTTAGGACTAGGGTTTCCATTAAAGAACTCTGTATGTGTGATTGACAGCATCAAATGCTAATTCCCCTATTATTTGACTCTCTACCATACTCCTAAATGTTCTTTCGATGTGGATGAGAGAAATTCTAAGATTCATAGCATCACATGAATAAAAGGTTGAAGTTAACCTCTTGAACGCCCATGTATTTCATTCATGTGGTAGTCAGCATCCTCTCCTTTGCTACAACCATGTGGTGATACCACAATATGGGATGTTCAGGTCATCCCATATGAGTTCCACGGTTCCGCCTTGTTGCTGTGATTCTTAGCATGTCATACACTTCACTAATTTACAGTTTTCCATTCATTTTAGACATATTAAGTTAGATCATTGCTCAAAATGGGTTACTTGCCTCCTGTTATAGTCTTATGATAAACGATGCACTAGGATGATCCATGTCATGAGCAAGTCTTCCTAAATTCTTGACCTCTCAAAGAAGATATAGAATTTTCTAGTAGCCTTTTCCATCTCTACGGTAGTTTATAGTACTTTGTATTTTTCATCATACAATATCTTATCACATCACTTCAAGATCACCTGTCATTACAACAAATCTTCCATTGTTTTCTCTCTGGCTTCCAATTATACTGTGATTCTTTTCTAAATAGTTTAACGATGCCTTCAAAACTGAATGATTGAGAGAGAGCTATACATCAACGATGCTAACTGCTAAGTAATCTATTTGTCTCACCTTTTGTTATTTTGCTTCAAATAGTGAAAAAAATACATTTTTTTGACTAATAAGCTTTTCAAATTTACAGTGAGAGGAAAAGAGGCTCATCTCGAGTCCTCAAAGTTGTCCTTCATTAATGTCATTCCTGAGGATAGTGAGACAACTCGTAAAGATTCCTTAATAGCATACTCTTGCCTTTCTTCTGTTCCACATACCACGGAGACTGATTACACAAATCTGGATGTAAGAAATTTATCCATCATATATCGTGTTGGAATTTTCTTCAAATGGAGTTAAGTATTGTAATAGTTCGTTTCTTCTGTTTCTCAGATGACGTCCAGAAAAAGATCACAGAAGGACTTACGTATCGTAATGACTAATGTCCTGTCAACAATAGAGAAAGATGAATCCATTTCTTTTGCAAGTGTTCTAGCATATAATAAGTCTCATTATCAACTGTTGATGGAAAATGTCCACATTTTGGAGGATAAAATTGCCAGTCCGAACTCAGTGGAGCTTGAAAGAAATATACTTATACAAATAGGACGACTCGGTGCACTTGAGCTGTTTCATGCATGCCTAAGGAGGACGACTACACCAGAATCACCTGCTTATGATGTGTCTTGTATACCAAGTTTATCCACCAAAGATGACCAAAGGGAAGACAATGTTAATTGTGATGCAACTCAAATTATCATTCCGTCTCGGAAGAAGGAAAAAAGAAAGTCTAGAAGAGAGAAACAACTGAAAACACAGAATAAAAAAGTAAAGATTGTTAAGAATGAAGCAGAGATGGCTTACGGAGTAAAGGTCGGTTTCTTATCTAAAAATCCCTTTCTCTTGAATAAATTAAGCTTGTTTTTTTTATATTCAAATGTTTAATGTCAAGGTAGTTGCAAACTTGGAGAGGATCAAAACGAATATGGAGAAGGAAATGAAGCGAGAAGTGAGCTTGAGCAGCTGGGCAGAAGCAGCTGGAATCGATGAGATATTGTTGCGAAAACGCCTTCGATTTGGCTGGCAATGTAGGGATGAATTGATCAAGAGTGCTCGTTCTTTGGTGTTGTACATCGCAAAAGGTTATAGGGGATTAGGAATAGCCCCTGAAGACTTCATTCAGGTGATTTAACAATTTGGTTATTTCAGACTGATTTGAAATGTGGAATTCACTGGTGGTTTCTTAGCATATAATAAAGTTGATTTTGAGATAAAACTGATGTTTGATCTAAGAAATGGGAGAGAGAATGTTGTTTGGTTGCTTGCTAAGCAATGGCTAAAAAATGGGAGGGAGAAGATTGTTTAGTATATAGTAATACTCTTTGCTAAATAAGGTGTAAAATATTAAGGTTTGATTGCTTTTTAAAAAAAATTATATTATGGAAGTAATACAAAGTTAAAAAACCCAATTGGAAAATCACCGTTGTGAAAAGTAAAAATGTGTTAGTTTTCTAGATGATGTGTTAGAAAAAGAAATTAGAAAATAAATTTAAAACTCACATTAAAAACCACTAGTGTTCATGCTCTAAGTATCCCATTAACAAAAAGTGTCTCAATAAATTTTGGAATCATAAAGTTCCTGCACGGATATTGTCATTAGCTTGTACGACAACGCCGTTTCAATTCAGCTTGACTCTCTTCCATTGATGTATAACTATATGGAATTAAACCAATTGTGAGAACTAAACAAAATCTAATGTTGAACTTTTCTGGTTCCTTTTACTTGATAGGCAGGGAACTTAGGAGTTCTACAAGGTGCCGAAAGATTTGATCACACGAGGGGATATAAGTTCTCGACCTACGTCCAATTCTGGATTAAGAAGGCCATGTCAGTACTGGTCTCGCGTCATTGCAGAGGGATTAAAATTCCTGTTAGTAAACATCCTTCTCCACAACATCTGTGATTTGATGTCTTTGCCCTTAACTCTTCATTTTCTTATGCAGCCATCATTAGGATCAGCAATAAGCTCTATACAGAAAGCTCGAAAAGCCCTACAGAAGAGCTGTGGGAAGTACCCTGATGATATTGAGATAGCAAAGTTCACAGGCTTATCCTTGGAGAAAATCAAATCCGCCAGCAGATGCTTGCGAGTTGTAGGGTCAACCGATCATAACATTGGAGATTGGTCCAGTACAAAACTTTCGGTATGACTATATACTTTGCAATGTCTTGCTCCCGTGAATACTGCATTTTTTTCACACTATAATCTTTCTTTAATTTTTTTGGCTGAGAATTTGGTTGTTTGCTCCTGAGTTTGTGTTTGACAGAAGCTTGTGCCTTTCTTTGTTTGTTTGATAGCAGGTCAATTTCCCATAGATCCCTGTCATTACCTTGAGTGTTGCTTGTAGAAGCATAACCCAAAGTTAGAGTCCCAAAATCTGCTTTTTTTTTAACCCATATTAATTAGTTGGCCTTCTGAATGAGTGCTTTTTAAGGTCATACAAGCTAAAAGTTATTAATCATCAAGACACGCCCAAGAGACCTTTTCAGTCTTTAAATCACGAAAATGTGAAATTTTACCATTACTAGATACCAATTGAGATGCAGGAATGCACATACTGTGCCAAGTTTGTTTGTAGGTCCCTTGAATGGACAACCTTAGATGATAAATATGAGTTTGATATCCACTACAGAAATACTTTCGGAGAGAAAGAATAGAAGGATGATAAATATAAGATACGTGATACCACTAGTTTTTGGAGTATATCATAAAGTGAGAAAACGTGTATTAGAAGTATATCAGTATATCAAATTGATATCCATATACTTATATATACCAAACGCTAGGTATGAGTTTTTTTTATGTCGATACCCATATCAGGTATCTAGATATGGATACCAAACAAGCCCTTAATTTGGTAAGTATTGCTTGTAGGAACATAAGCCATGTTCTCCAAAGTTAGAGCACCAAGTCGGCTTTCTTTTAACCTATACCTTGATTGAAGTTCATCTTAGGGTCTATTTGACATGAAAATGTGATCTTTGTACCATTACTTGTACCAATTGCAATGCAGGAACTCACGGTGGATACGACCATAGACAGTCCCGAAAGAACGGTGATGAGAGAACACATGAAGCACGAGCTTGCGCAGCTCCTGAACGAGCTGAACCCGAAGGAGAGGCAAGTGTTGGTTCTAAGATACGGGTTCGGAGGGCATCAATGCAAGTCGCTGTTTGAAGTCGGGACGCTTTTCAATGTGAGTAAGGAATGGATAAGGAGGGTGGAGAAGAGGGCCTTGACAAAGCTGAGGAATGAAAACAACCGCAGGATTCTAAGGCATTACATTGATCTCTAGTCTTTAAAAGATATCACACCAAAAAGCTCCTTGTTTTGTGCTTCAGCAAATAGCCTCTGTTTGTATTCTTAATAAATTCTATATAATAAGTATAGATAGGGTAAATTCATTGTTATACAAATCCTCTCATGATGCATCTTGATATCAATATCCTATATTCTTGTTGTAATAATGTTAACTGGACAAATTTAAATAAATACTCATCACCAAGTTCTTAACCCAAAACAATTAGGACTCGATTGATATTGAATGAGATTAAAATGTTATTTTTTATTTGATGATTTCGTCATTGAATGAGAAAAAAAGACTCATTAGTATTCAGCTTTAATAAGATTGACATACAAATTCTAATAATTTCAGAAATATACAATTTCACGTTTATAAATAAATTTAATTTCTAACTAAAAAAAGTTTTAGCTAAGATTATTTCTATCATATATAAAATATCTTTTAATTAAAAATCATGTTGTTTTAAGATACTAGCCGTTAGCAACTTGAGACGCTCCAATTAAATTTTTTCACGAAAATTGAAAAAAAATTCAAATTAACAGATCCGAGGCCGTAATGGGAGCACGTGTCTTCCCACAAAAAAAGTCGACCGTTACGAGGCTCTTCTTCTTGCAATCTTCCATCCCGTTTCTCTCTCCTCGTTGCCATTCTTTCCTTTCTCGTTCTTCTCTCTTCTTTCTCGGTCGTCCTCCACCCTCGTCTTTCTTCTCTCTCATCCATGGCGATATCAACGGATACACGGTCTCAGCAAAAGGTAATTTCATAGATTGTCGCTTTTTTAATTAATGTGTTTTGAGATTTCGAAATCTTGTAAATGCTTCTATGATTTCCGACAAGTTAGGGTTTTCTTTGCTTTGATTTGATCATCAATTTTTCTTGACTTGTATTTTTGCAAAATCAGTTGAATCTTCTGAAACTGCGGGATTTAGGGTTTTGTTTGCTTTGAATTTTGACATGGTTAGTTGCTGTTGAAATGGGGATTGTGTTTCAGAACCTTGTCACTTTGAGCAACGAGGCTTGATTTGAAGGAAAAATATATAAATTGTTCCTTGGGGTTTCGATTTTGCTTCTAGGGTTAGTAGGGTAGAGGTTCTTTCCGCAGTTATTCGTTAGGTTTTTTGAAGAAACGTCATTAGGATTACAAATTGTGGCTTGTGTTTGGCTGTAGGATTCTTCAGAGGCAGCGGCAATGGAGATTAAACGGTGGACCCTCAACGACTTCGACATAGGAAAACCGCTTGGGCGAGGGAAGTTTGGTCATGTCTACTTGGCCAGAGAAAAGAGAGTAAGTTTGTTGTCTAAGCCTTTTTCTACTATGTTCTGATTCTGAGAACATTTCTTATCATTAAGGATCACATATAGCAGTGAACTTTAAAGCAAATTAATAGGATAAGGTGGCTTTTGGTTGGGCGTTTTAGGAATTTAGGGTTTAGGTTAGAGAATCTCAACGCAATTCTAGATGACATACATTTTAGTTTAGCAAATGAGGTCTAATTCTGACAATTTAGAGCATTGATTTGTAAAAAGTTGTACTTGAAGCAAATCTGAGGGTATTATTTTATTGGATCAGAGCAACCACATTGTGGCATTGAAGGTGCTGTTCAAAAGCCAGTTGAAACAGTCCCAAGTTGAGCATCAGATTCGTCGGGAAGTTGAAATCCAGAGCCACCTCAGACACGCTAACATACTGAGGCTTTACGGGTACTTTTATGATCAGGTAGGTGATAGCAAGGCCCTTCTTATGCAGATGGTTTGATTTAATTGATTGTGTTGATTGTAATAGTAACCTGTTGGCTTTGAGTGGTCTGCAGAAACGTGTTTATTTGATATTAGAGTATGCAGCCAAAGGCGAGCTCTACAAGGAGCTTCAGAAATGCAAATACTTCAGTGAAAGACGTGCTGCTACTGTGAGTTTCTATTCCTTAATAGTATTTTGAGCTTATAAGCTATTTTAGTGTTGAAAAAAGTGGATAATAATAAGTTTTAGCAAACTTCCATTTAGGCTAACCTGTTTTAGTACTTGTTTGCAATTTCCAACAGTATGTTGCATCTTTGGCCCGGGCGCTGATTTACTTGCACGGGAAACATGTGATTCATAGAGATATAAAACCAGAGAACCTTTTGGTTGGTGCAGAGGTATGACAAATCTCAAATTTCTACCTTTTTTTTGTTCACAGGAGATTCCAGTGTGTTAATTACGTTTCATTTTCGTCATTTGTTCAGGGTGAACTCAAAATTGCTGACTTTGGATGGGCAGTTCACACGTTTAACCGGAGGAGGACTATGTGTGGGACTCTTGATTACCTCCCGCCGGAGATGGGTATGCATATAATGCAAAGTTTCTTAAGAAATGTATCTTGTTTTCATCTCTTTTGCAGCTCCATGATTAATTAAGCATCCTTTGACCGACAGTTGAAAGCATTGAGCATGATGAGAATGTGGATATATGGAGTTTAGGCGTTCTTTGCTACGAGTTTTTGTACGGTGTCCCTCCTTTCGAGGCAAAAGAACATGCAGAAACATATAAAAGGTTAATTTGAACTTTGAAATCATATATAGAAGGTTTATCATCACCTCCTACATTTTTTAGTCATGAATTTGATCCCGGATTGGATTGATTTGCAGGATTGTTCAGGTTGATTTGAAGTTTCCACTGAAACCTATAGTCTCTTCAACCGCAAAAGACCTCATCAGTAAGGTAAATTAGTTACCTTACCTTAAAATCGAGTTCATATTCATATAAGCGGTTTCATGTCTTTCCTTTACTGAACAATTTGCTCGCTTAAAATGTGCAGATGCTTGTCAAGTATTCCACAGAACGTCTACCATTACACAAGCTTCTTGAGCATCCTTGGATTATCCAAAATGCAGACCCTTCCGGCGTATACAAGTTCTGATTCTTTGTATAAGCAATAACCGTGATTAGCTAGCAATGAATTTTTCTACTGATGTTCAGATGTGTGTATGTTCTTCTTCATCATTACTCAATGAGTTTCCAGATGAACTGATTGTTACATAGAAGAATTGACAGATTTTACGCTCTCAAATCCGCAGTCTGTTCCCAAATTACTTCAATCTTATATTATAACAGGTTTGTCTTGATGTAAATTTACATGGGAATTTTTGTAAAAATAATAATATTGAGATTTTGACAAGAATGTGGTCGTAGTAGGTAAAATTATTTCTTACAAATTCCACTAATACAATATAATACCTCAAACGTAAACAACTTTACTTGGAATATACGTTAAAAACCATGATAAACTACCGGGACAATATATGAGGTTTAATACCTGGTTTTTTCCGTTAATTGTAATTTATATCCTAAAAGGGCATGCGTTGATTTAAAAATTAGAACCAAGTAACAAAAGTTAAAAAGCAATGCTAATTAGCTAAATCTAAGAAAATTATCCCATATGTGCTCAGGTTCCGAAAAGTATACTTCATGTGACTCGAGACTGTCCGAATACGCAGGAGCTCTGGAGGAACACAGTCCCGGAAAGAGAAACAACCAGTCTTTTTTACGCAGCAATTTGAGACATGGGTTCTAGACAGCATAAGCAACAATAGTCGGAGTAATGGGGTGTCATGGAACATACTTTTCGCAACTCCTATCCGGTGGTTATGGCGATGGAGAAACCTTAGGATCTTTCAGGGAGATCGATCAGCAGCCCCCGAGGAGAGATTTGTTTGTGTTGTCTCAAGCCCGTGAATTTGAGGATACTAGGAAGAGACTAATTGATCTGGGGGATAAACGAGAGAAGGAGGAGAAACTTATCTATTGGAGCAAACCTTGCAGTGGGTGGGTCAAATGGAATTCAAATGGATCTGTGAAGAGGCCAGGTGGACTAGCCGCAGCAGGTGGCGTCCTGAGAGATGATGATGGGCAATGGATTGTGGGAGCAGTCCATAATATTGGTATTTGCTCGGTTCCGCGAGCGGAACTTTGGGGAGTCATTTTGGGGTTACGCCTTTGCTGGGACCTTGGGTACAGAAAAATTATTTTTGAAATGGATTCAAGTAGTTGATCTGCAATGGGGTCAAACGTAACCACCCCTTGTTTAGTCTAGTAGAGATTTGCCATGGGTTCATGCGTAACTGGGAGATCCGGTTTCGTCATGTTTATCGGGAGGCAAATAGTGTTGCGGACTATTTGGTCAATTTTGCTTTCTCTTTGCCTATTGGTTCTCATGTTATTTCTAGTCCGCCTCTAGGGTGCTGTTATTTTTTTTATCCATACTGTTGGGGGGTAACTACCCAAGACTCATTGTTTGTTAATTTGGGTTTTTCATGAATAAAAGGCGTGTTCCATACGCCAAGAGTCTAGGCTCTTTCCCACCAAAAAAAAAAAAAAAAATTCCCATTTCAAAAAATTTATAAAAATTTGGAAAATATAAGTATATACTATATACACTCCCTCTGCATATTTTATTCAGTCACATTTTTTTCAAACACTTAATTAGTTAATATAGATTTGGAAACAAATCTTTCTTATTATATTAATAATCAATAAAATTACTTAATCTTTTTCCTTTAATACGTTATTGATTCTCGTAGAAATAATACTCCGTGCGTATGGAGTAGTCTATTTTGCTAACTTGTCTTGTTGGATTTCATTTATTGTATTGTGAAAATCAAGTATTAAACTCATTTCCAATTTTAGACATTTATGGACGTTGGAGAAAAAAAAAAAATCAATCTCCTTTTACATAAACATTCCATTTGAACAGTGAAGAACAGAATTACGAATACAATTAGATCGAGGATGTCAAAGATCCAGCGACTTAGGGGATCCGTCCATAACTACGGATGGGGTCCGGTTGGCTCCGAATCTGCGGTTGCTAAAGTTTATGCTGCCAATTCGGGTTCTGCTGTTGATCCAAACCAACCATATGCTGAATTTTGGATGGGTACTCACGAATCTGGCCCGTCTTTTGTAAAGGGGAATGAAGAGAAGTACCTCAAGGATTGGATTTTGGAAAACCCTTGTGTTCTTTGTGATAAGCTTGTCCAAAAGTGGGGATGCGATGTCTCTTTTTGTTCAAGGTAGTTACTTACGTTTAATATTGTGTGTATATATAGGTTGGCTCGGACGAGGAGGTTCCTTGTTACGAGAAGATGAGAAGAAATTTGTTTTCTTGTTTTTACTAACCATTTTAATTTTTAATCACTAATTGTTCAGTTTTTTAAAAAAATTTAAAAATGAACTTTTATGTTAAAAATAACTCATGTTTTTGCTCATGATCTGAAAAGAAAAAAAATAAACTGGTTAGTGAAAAATCCCAAAAATATATAGGTTTTAATATGGGAAATTAAGAGATTGATTTTGATGCAGGTGCTATCAGTTGCGAAGGCGTTGTCAATACAAGCTCACCCAGATAAGGATCTAGCTAAAGAGTTGCATAAGTTGAAGCCTGGTCTGTATAAGGATGACAATCATAAGCCTGAACTAGCCTTAGCTTTGACTCAATTTGAAGCTCTTTGTGGATTTCTTCAGCTTACGGTATGTAGATTTATTTTATTTTTTTTGGAGGAAATTGCAGTAGACCACCCTAATATTATTTTGTTTTACACTAAAAATCACCCCTAATCTTCAAATACATACAAATAACCACCCAAAGTTCATATTCGTTTAATTTAACCTTAAGTAATTAATAGGACGGGGAAGACCTAATCTTTATCTTATACTAATTAAAAACTACTTAATTTGTTTGTTTCTATATTCTAAATCATCTTTTACCAAATAATCATCTCTTTAGTTTGTTTGGGTTACCAGGAAATGAAGGAAGTTATCAAGAGTTTTCCGGAGATAAAAGATTTGGTTAGCCCTGCCTACACAAACCAAGTTTTGAACGTTGATGAAGGCGACCCGGACAAGATCAAAGCCGCCGTAAAGTCGCTCTTTTCGGAAATCATGGGCGCAACCAAGGAACGTGTGTCCGAGGCTGTCTCCAAGTTGAAAACTCGTTTGTCCATGCAAGATAATGTACGTAAATTATTACTGTAACAATAGTTCTCATATTATACATATAGCTAGTAATATTATTAAACTCTTGATATATATATAGTTAACATCAAAAGAGCAACTTGTGATAAGACTCGAAGAACAATATCCAAAAGACGTGGGTGTCATTGCTGCCCTCTTAATGAACTACGTAAAGCTACAACCCGGTGAAGCTCTTTACCTAGCTCCAAATGAGCCTCATGCTTACGTATTCGGGGATTGCATGGAATGCATGGCGACGTCGGACAATGTTGTTCGAGCTGGACTGACTCCCAAGGAAAGGTAGGTAACAACATTGTGTTCCATGTTGACTTATAAGCTAGTAAGGATTAACATATTGCCTTTTGTTTTGTTTTGTTTTGCCTACGTTGTAACAAGTTTTGGTGTGTGTTTTTCTAGGGATATC
Source organism: Fagopyrum tataricum (assembly GCA_002319775.1). Classification (NCBI taxonomy): domain Eukaryota; kingdom Viridiplantae; phylum Streptophyta; class Magnoliopsida; order Caryophyllales; family Polygonaceae; genus Fagopyrum; species Fagopyrum tataricum. The sequence goes on from CM008284.1 coordinate 29,077,179, forward strand.
CCCAGACGCTCAAGGGTGATGCTATGAACGAGTACACCACAAGGTATAGACCGTTGGTTGAAGAGTTTGAGGTTGATCGGTGTATAGTCCCTGAAAAGAAATCCGCGGTTTTCCCTGGGCCCGTCATGGGCCCTTCGATCTTCATTGTAATGGATGGACACGGGGAGATCCTTACGACCGATGATGGTGATAAGGGAGAAGCCATAGTTGCGGGTGACGTTCTATTCGTCCCTGCCAACTTGCAACTCAAAATACGATTTCAAGCCGCTACTCCCCTGCTGCAGCTCTATAGGGCTGGGGTTAATAGTGCTTAGCTACAAGTAATATTTTTGTCTGGATTGTACATTTGTTGTATGTACGTTTGGGTAATTATAACTTTTCAGCATCCAAGCCAACAAGCAAAACTTAAGACAAGATTGATATACAACTTAGACTCGGGTGATGGGAAAATTAACTTTTTGTTCCATTTTCACTGACCGGACTCGAGAAGAATCTACAATTCGGGATTAAACCCTTGCCCATATTGTTCGGACTCGAGCCAAACCTAAGATAAGATTGATGTAGACCGTAGATTTTAAGACATTAGATCTTTGATATAATATAATATAAGGAGGCTATTGCTAATTGCTATTGTGAGAAAGTAGCAATATCCTCCTTACAAATCAAGTGTTATATATATATCCTTTAATCGCATAACCATCTTTTACAATGTTTTATGACATTTGAGGTACTCTGCTGAATAGCAAAACCCAAATTACCCAATCTACTGCAAATGCTATGAAGGAGGCTATTGCTAATTTACACTTGCAGCAAGTGTGCCTACTAATGTTTTTATTTTATGCACAAATTAATACCATTTTTGAATGTGTCCAACAGCTATAAGTGCACTCAAGGATGTGGACTTACCTAGAAATAATGGTGTTTTTGTTCAGGTATTTGCATCAGTTAAAGAGCTTGCATTGTGTGTGTCACACAACACCTCATTCCCATAATCCAGTAGACTGTAACTCTTTTTTCTTTTATCCCAGCATATATGCATTTGTGTCATTTAAGATTCAGAGTCTATGTTCCAATTTCTAAAATAAAGTGATGCTTATAGTTCAATCCTCATGAACATAATAGCCGATAGTTTAGGAATTGATAAGGACCGGAATCAAACTTGCAGATAAACTTTCTTCCTAATGTAAAATGAGAGATGACGAAACGACGAAACCAGTTCCAAAATCAAACTTGAAAATAGCATATTTTCAAAATGATCTAGCAACAGAAAATCAGCCTTCAACCTCTCAATAACCAAAACATAAAACATACTGACCCATGACGAAATCAAACTTGAAAATAGCATATTTTTGTTTCGAAATTGATTAATATGACAAGAAAATCAGCCTCTCGTACACTATTTAGGTTAAATGAAGAATAGTGTCTACAAGTGGATGCTCGAAGAGTGTGAGACACATGTCCCCGTTGAAGACAACCTTGGGAATATCTGTACATCAGCAAACAAACATGGATTGGCAACAGCCAAAATTAAGGAGTAAAATGGATTAGCAACGTTTCGTTTTGTGCTCAGGGGAGAACCGAGTGTTGTTGATAAGGTTGGCTTCCTTTGGTCCAAGTATAGAGAGAATTATCAAATGTTTGCCAGTGACATTTCGTCTCAGCCAGGGACTTCCGGTAGGCATGATGTTTGGGTTCACTGGTCTCCTCCTATGAGGCTGGGTCAAGCTCAACGTGGACGGAGCAAGCAGGGGTAATCCGGGCCTTGCTACTGCTGGTGGTTGTTTGCATGATGAGCATGGGACGTGGATGACTGGGTATGGTGCAAATTTGGGCATGGTGTCTACCACTGCTGCGGAACTATGGGGCGTTGTTCACGGACTGAGGATTGCTTGGGATCTCGGCCTACGCTTTGTGCTAGTTAAAACGGATTCAGAACTCGTATGCAAACTTGTTGAGCAAGGTGTTGATAGTCTTCATCCATTCCAGCCTGGTTATTTTGTGTCAAGGCTTCTTTACTCGGGGCTCGACCATTAGGTTTACTCATATTTATAGGGAAGGTAATAGAGTCGCGAATTCTCTGGCTCGATTTGCTTTCTTTCTTCCTTTAGGTTGCCACGTTTTAGATTCTCCCCCGCCCTCTACTAGTGTGTTAGTGTCGGACGATTTCAGTGGAGTTAGTCTGCCACGGACTATTCGCTTGTAATTTCATTTTGTTAGCTTTTTATAGGCTCTCTCTGGCTCATTTTGTTAGGCTCTCTCTTTATCTAAAAAAACATTTTAATTAATGCCTCGTGCCTATTTAGATGCAATGCATTTTTTCTCAACACATAAATTAAGAAAATAAATAATGTAATTGAAAACATATTCATTAGATCGAGAGGTAGGCATATATAGGATTAGCATATTACCGTCTTGCAGCAAAAGTCAGTGTTTTAGTTCACTCGGATATTTCTTGGATGAGATTTTGAACAATCTAATTGCTGCAAATATGGTCATATTTGAATCTAGTACTCCAACCACCGAGTATTGAGGCATCACCGTTTGAAGCTTTGACACCATTTTCTCCCATAAAACACATCTACTTCACGGATCGGTTGCTGTAACATCAATGGATTTTTAGATTGAGAAGTTTGAGACGAAGAAGATAGAAATATCAGAAAGAATACTTGAATTTGAATCACAAAGAGAACACTTGCATGTTACACTCCAAAATTATCTGCGGAGGGACACACTCTAAAAATTAATTGACTGCATATGATTATTCCCATCTCTAACACAAAGTTAAGTCATAAAATACTAACATAAATTGATCAATAAAAAAAAGCCTAACAGGGCATATAAAATGTATGAAAACTCAGAAAAATAAGTAGGACAATTTCACTATAAAACTTAGTGATCAATTTCAAAACTGAAAACCAAAATTATAAAAAGGAAAAAAAAAAAAGACAGGTTGAAATGTTCAATATTCAAATTCTTAAAGCAAATAAATACCAGATACACTAATCTATCTAAATCATAGTAAGTTCTGCATAAATATAACCATTAGTAAGCAAAATGTGAACTGATAATAAGCAAACATGCCAAGGAAATATATCCAACCTTCCATCTTGTCTTCTGAAACATCCTAATGAGTGACAATTTCTGCACATTGACCTGAGACCTGAGAAAGCATTTCATCCAAATCTTGCCTTTTCTTTTCAATATCGTCAGCTAAGCAATACAACTCTTGTTGAACATCAGATTGAGGAGCACGTTCAGCTGGCTAGTTGACTTGATCTAAGGCAGCAGATTGAGGAGCAGGAGAACGTTCATCTGAGGCCGAAGACATTATAGCTTGATCTAGAACCTGAAAAAAAAATACACAAATAAGATAAATAAGATTGAATTTAGGTAAGCACTAAAACAGGAGTAGAAATGAAATAGCAAATGTTTGCAACAAAGAGCATTCAAAAACACATTTTTAAGTTACAAGTGAAAGTTGAAGATTGAATGGTTAATTGATATGCTTGAACCTGAGGGAACCAAATTCAACCAATAAAGGAACAGGAGCAACAAAATGGCCAAATAGAACATCACATTTTCAACAATCAACACCAAACTAATTGCTGTGAGTCCTGCCATATTTGGCATCAATATGGATTAGCAACAACCAAGAAGAATGTACACACATCTGAACTTCATCGAGTGGATGATGTTCAATGAGTGTATATTCCCCCTGAAGGATATACACACATCTGAACATCATCCCGTTGAAGACAATATGGTTAGCTAAGCATGGTTCTGAATGAAGAGTGTGAGACACGTGTCCCCGTTGAAGACAACATGGGGAATATCTATACATCAGCAAACAAACATGGATTGGCAACAACATGGATTAGCAACAGCCAAGAATAAGGAGTAAATGGATTAGCAGGACTAAAAGTAATGCATCATGCCTTATTTAGATACAATGCTTTTTTTTTTTCTCAACACATAAATTAAAAAAATAAACAAGGTAGTTGAAAAAATATTCAACAGATCGAGAGGTAGGTTTATAGGATTAGCATATTACCATCTTGCAAAAGTCAGTGTAAGTTAGCTCAGGGTATTTTTAGATGAGATTTTGAACAATCTAATTGTTGTGAGTCCTGCCATATTTGAATCTAGTGTAACCGAATTTTGAGGCATTGTTTGAAGCTTTGACACCATTTGCTCCCATAAAACACACATCTAATTCATGGATTGGTTGCTGTAACATCAATGGATTTTAGATTGAGAAGTTAGAGGCAAAAAGAAGATAGGAATATCAGAAGAAGAAGGCTTAAATTTGAAACACAAAGAGAACACTTGCATATTACACTCTAAAATTATCTCTGTGGAGGGGGCACACCCTACAAAATCAATTGACTGCATATGATTATCACCATCTCTAACACAATGTAAGTTAAATCATAAAATACTTACCTAAACTGATCATTCAAAAAAATAAGCCTAACAGGGCATATAAAATATATGAAAACTCAGAAAAATAAGTAGGACAATTTCACTATTAAACTTAGACTCCTCCCCGACTACAGTACCCTTCAGACAAATAAAACCTATTAAGGATCCATTCGAGGACTAAACTTATGGGGATGAAATCGGTTGATTCAATCTTCAGCCCGTAAAATTGATGTTTGGTACAAAAATGAAGGGAATGAAACTGAGGTTGAAGTGAATAAAACTGAGGTTGGAGTGGTGTTTTTTACAACAGAGAGATGCAGCGTTAAGGGAATGAAATATATTTCAATCTACTTTCTACCCTTACACATATATGAGGTTCTTCAACAGCAAAAATAATTATATTATAGTTGTTTTTTATATATCAAAGTTCTGATTTTAGCCTCTCCTTACTACACATTTTCACTTCACATCCGCAGGACACAAACCAACAAATTGAGCCCACATTTGCACTTCACATACACAAACCAACAAACTGAGCCAAAAAAACAGTAGATCCGAAATTTGCAGGACAAGAACCAAATTGTGTCAAAATATAGTAGAAATGGGAAACCGAACTGGTGAAATCAAGATTTGAGATGGATACAACAGAGGCAACAACAATAAGAAATGAATAGGGAGGAGTAGAAGCGTATTTGTGAAGAAGAGACATTAGAGAAGAACGCACTCACCGTTACGATTGTAGGTTGAGGAGCACCTGAATCGACTTCTACCGCCGATGAGGAGAACAAGAGTGATACATGGTATACCGGTTTAATATGTCTAGTTAAACCCGGTTTAGAATTTTTCATTTGCATTTTATTATTCATGTGGTTCAATTTAATTCTTTTCAAATTTCAAAACCATAGTATTAGGTATTTGTAGGATTGTAGCCTGTTAAGGCATTATTTTGCTTGTTATCCAATTTTTAAAAAAATGGAGTTTCTCTCCCTAGACAGGGGTCGGTTTGGCTTGAACCGTCGGTTTTCAAACCGGGCTAAACCGCCGGTTTGTCCAACAGTTTTGTGGAAAAAAAATTATCTCTGTTTTTAAATTAATTTTTTATAAAAAAAATTCATTCCGACGGTTTTGTGGTAACCGTCGGTTTAAACCGACGGTTTTGCTTCTGGGCCGGTTTTTCAATTTATTTTTTTTAATAAAACCGTAGCTAAACCGACAAACCGGCGGTTTGCCGGTTTTCACTTACTAGGTTTGGGTTTAGGTTTGGCCTTGGGCCAAACCTAAACCGGCGGTTTAAGTTTACAACCCATACCTATCTCTCCCCAAATCCAAACCCTCTTCTATGACTTGTGAATTTAAAAATTCTCGAGGTAGCTTCTCTTCTCATAAGCAACCTCTTAGATTTAATTCACTCAATTTCGAGATCCTTCTTGGATCTTCTAGTTGAGATTTATATGTTACTATATTCACTGTTTTATTGGTATCAGAGCCGTCAATCATGACTGAAGGGACAAGAGATCAAGCACAGTTCTAGGAATTGGTGAGACAATTCGAAGAACTCAAAGCAGGCCATGTAAATCAAACTCAAGAGGCTCAATCAGAAAATTCAAAACAATTCCATGAGCTTCGATAGATGTTGTTGAAGATTTCAGGATCTCAGGGTTACTAGATTCACCTTCATCACCGTTTCAATCTTAGAATGGAGGAGATTCGTTGAATCTCTGTGACCAATTTTCAAGATCTGGCATATCTGGGTTGTAAAATATTAGAATCCTACCACAGGTGATAATCATTTGTTTTTTTTGGAGGGTTATCTAGAAGGATAGAGAAGATTTCTTTCCCACTATTTGATGGAACCCCATTCAAATAATGGGTTTACAAGTGTGAGCAATTTTTTCACTCTCGAGAATACATTGCCTAAGATGAAAGTGTGTTTGGAAGCGATGTATATGGTAGGGAGTAAGGCTCTTACCTGGCATCACAATTACATTGAATCATGAACGGATGTATATCCGACTTGGCCTGAGTCTATTTTTATTAACTTTAAGTAGATTGACGAATTTTAATTTTCCTAGTCAAACACTAAGAGTCTATTTTATTAAACTAACAAAAACAACAACTTTAAATCGAAAAAACTAAAAACGCTTTATTCTCTCTTTGGAAAACTCTTGACAGTTATACGAACATATTAGGGTTTGCTCCAATGGTTAATGGGTGTTTGCTTGGTGGTTTTGGTTTCTCCAACAGAGTTGGCCATGTCAACTTCTACCGGTGATACTAGTTGTGTGGATTTTTCTACTGATGCGACAATGGAGGAGAAAACTCATGTTGCTTCTCCGGGTAACTCACATCCCTTTGATTCCGGCGTCTCGGTGGAGATGAATGACACGGTTCCAATGGCTACGACTACTAACTCTGGGGTTAAGTAATATCATGTTTTTATGTATCTTTTTATAAAGTAGTTTTCATGTGTTTTATGTAGTTTTGAATGAGTTCGCATCAAAGAATGTCTACTCCCTTTGTCTCTTGTGTTTAGGTGATTCTATGCCTAAAAGGAGCTTAAAGAGGATGAATATATTAAGGCCCAAGGAAGCTCAATACCTCATCATCAAATGGAAACAAGAAAGGAAGCTGCAAGGAAAAGCCTCAAAGCATAGCTTGGAGAATTCTAGAGCATACAAGGGAAAATCAAAGATCACCAACGAGATGCAAGTCCTAAAGATCGAGTGCCTGTGAAACTCAACTGAAGGCTCCTCTTCACTCGCACAAAGAAGAAGAACTTTACTCATCCAGAAGACTGAGGCTCTCCGACAAAGGAATGAAGCTAACATATCAAGCCACCCGATCGAGATGAAGTGAACTCGAAGATAGAAGAAGACCTGTCATGACATGCCACGAAGTGTCATCCGATGTCAAGCCAATGACTCGCAAGAAGAAGAAATTTACTCCACCAACCTTGAAATCCAATGTCAGTTGAATAGACTGAGTTCGACTCAGGTAAAGAGGCAGGCCGTTTCAACCAACTCGGCCATGTGACGGTTGTTACAAAGAAGATTCCTTTTGAGTGATGTTGGCAATCCGTGCCGATTTTAGTCTATTTAAAGGGCTTGGCAACCCGTAGATCAATACCAATCACATACCACTTCACTCCACATCTGGAGCTTAGTTAGTTAGATTCTTGTAGTTAGTTTAGAGAAGTTCGAATTGTTCTTGAGGATCTTGGATACTTGGAAGATTTTGATCGAGTTTGGAGCTTGCAACTACCATAACTTTTGTTAGGTAATTTGGATTGTGTTGATCATTTTTATTCATTTCTCCTCTATTTTGTTTATAGGGATTCAGTTTACGAATTTGAGATGCTTGATTTTTTGGTCACCGTGAGTGAGTAGTCTTTCATTTGGGATTGGGGTGAAAATCCCAATTCCAAGTTATGTAATGTCCGATTTGATTTTATGTCATATAATTCATGTGAGTATCAAAGAATTTCGTAAGGATATAGGAGAGAAGAAACCGATTGATATACTAGATTCATAAATGACCTAATTTGAAAGTCGGATGCTAGACTTGTGTTTAGATTGTTCCTCTCATGCACTTTGTTTAGTCTTATTTCATGGATCTACGTATTGACAATTGGCCTGCTAGTATGGATGAGACTCATAATTAGCCACGTCAACATGTACCTGATCTGGAGCTACAACGCTAGAACTCCCCGGCTCGTCCCAACATAAGGGAGTACCATATCTCCGTTCATACAATGCCTCATACGGTGCCATCCCAATCGACGCGTGCCAGCTGTTATTATACAAAAACTCGACCAACGGGAGATGGTCTGACCATACTTGATGCCAATCTAGTACACATGCTCGTAACATATCATCTAATGTCTGCATAGTCCGCTCAGACTGGCCGTCGGTTTGTGGATGGTATGCGGTGGTGAAATGAAGACTCGAACCTATGGGCGGCGTGTACCTGCTGCCAGAACCTCGAGGTAAACCGCCCGTCCCTGTCCGAGATGATGGTCCTCGGTACTCCATGTAATCTCACAATCTGACGGGTAAACTCCTCGGCTAAAAGAATCACCGGCCACGTTTCCCATATAGGGATGAAACGCGCGGTCTTCGTCAACCGATCTACTACTACCCATATCGCGTCGAAGCTCCTACTCGGTCTCAGACCGGTAACGAAATCCGTGGATTTGTCCTCCCACTTCCACTGCGGCACGGGCAGTGGGTGAAGCTCTCCTCCGTGTCTCTGGTGCTCGATCTTGACTTGTTGGCAGGTCGCGCATCGGGCCACATATCTAGCTACATCGGGCTTGAGCCCGCCCCACCAATAAAAATCTCCTAATATCCTGGTACATCTTACTCGTACATGGGTGCACCGAGTAAGGTATGGAATGTGCCTCATGCAAAATCCGCTCTCTCAACTCCGGGTCCGACGGTACACAAATACGTCCCTGTTGTCTCAATATCCCGTCTGCTCCTATGATAAACTACGGTGCCTCTCCTCGGCACATCCTGTCCCGGATCCTCATTAAAATGGGACATCCCTCCTGCTTGCGCAGGATCTGTCCGGATAGGTCAGGTAATACCTCTAACTCGGACAAACAACAGTCCGTATCCGGGAATCGGATATCCAACCCTATCAAATCCCTCTGCAAATGTGGCTGAACCGTAAGCCGAGCTATAGCCTCCTCTTGAGGTGTCCTCCTACTCAAAGCATCGGCGACTACGTTCGCCTTCCCCGGATGGTACAAAATCTCTAAGTCAAAGTCCTTAATCAGCTCCAACCATCTCCTCTGGCGGTTATTCAACTCCCGCTGAGTGAATATATACTTCAGACTCTTATGGTATGTGAAGATCTGGCACGTAGCCCCGTACAAGTAATGTCGCCAAATCTTCAGGGCATGAATCACTGCCGCTAGCTCAAGATTATGGGTAGGGTAATTCTCCTCGTACGACTTCAGCTGCCGAGAAGCGTACGCAATAACCCTACCTCTATGCATCAAAACCCACCCCAAGCCTAGCTTGGAGGCGTCACTATACACTACAAAATCCTCTACGCCCTCAGGCTGGGCTAAAATAGGAGCGGAGGTCAACCTCCTATTCAGCTCCTCGAAGCTGTGCTGACAAGGCTTGGACCAGACGAACCTGGTAGACTTCCTCAGCAGGGAAGTGAGCAGTCGTGCAATCACGGAGAAACCCTCAACAAAACGGCGGTAGTATCCCGCTAATCCCAAGAAACTGCACACCTCCTTGACCGTCCTTGGAGGCGGCCATGCCAGCCGGTAAAACACTTTCCCAACTTGCGCTAAGATGTCAAAAAGGTCCGATGTATCGGAAACTCAACTTCCTTCTCGGGTCTTTCGCACTACAATATTTCCATTATGTTTCTTCTTTGCTTGTCTCTAACAAAGAAGATCGAACTTCCAATTTACACCGTTGGCTTTGGTTCTTGTCAAACCACACTTTGATGTTACGTTTCCTCAATTCTTGTTGCAAGTTCTAAGTAATGAAGGAAATACTTTGCTTCACACTGCTTCCACTAACGAGACATGTATGCTATAACTTTTACATCGTCTCTCAATACTCAATCAAGACCATGTCTTGAAGAATCACTTGTACACTTCAAACCGATCATACCTTGAGGCAAGTTCAAAACAGTTGCAACAATGAATCTCCTCTTAACTCTTGACAAGGCCATTGTCCATTTTCGTCCTACTCAATACTTCATCGTCATCCGGAGTAGGTTAGCCATAGATGGTGTTACTTGAAGAATCTCTCCACAAATCCGGTAATGATCAACACATCGAAGAAAACTTGTAACTTCTTTCACATCCTTCGGGAGTTGTCACCCCGAGACAACTGGTCATACCACTTCTCTCTTCTTCGAGAATAGACAAAAATGTCTTATTCGGGGCCTTAGTAAGCCCATATGGAATCACTATAACTCGTAGTGACCATGGTTTGTCCGGAATGCCGTGTTTGCAATATCCAGTCTCGACTTCTCAATTGGTGACAATCAAACCTTAACTCGATCTTAGAAGAGGCCACCGACCCTTGCAACCGGTCGAGTAGATCATCTATACGTGGTAAGGAGGTACTTTTTCTTCATTGTCATCTTGTTCGGCTCATTGTAATCGATGTACAAATGGTGATAGCCGTCTCTCCTTTCGCAAACTGGTGTTCTCCATAACAACTTCAAATCAAGAGTTTAAGATATAATCCAAGTTCTTGTTACCGTTCCTTTATGATCCCACAACCTGGTTACTCTCCCCCACACTCATCCATAGACCACCCGCACATGCGCGTTCTCTGTTGTCACCAATTAGCTGATAACTGACCTTCTCCCATGTCAATGACTTACCATTCTTCCATTCTTCTATTCTTCCATGATACCATTCTCATGAAGGATACCCTCTCAGGGTACTCTACCTTAAACTCCGTTAGCTCATTCTTCATTCCACGCTTCCTTTTCCTTCTGTGAGATAAATATACCCTTCTCGGCGTTGTTGTGTCACATGACTCACCTTCATAGGCTTAACCGCGCTTCATGATATCTTGTAAGTGTGTCTTCTCAAAATCTCTAACGTTAGTTAGCATCCACGTGTTGCTCTCATCTTCTTAGGATCATCATTTATACACACTTCCTCCTTTTTGGCGTTTCTTCGCCTTATCGTCATAACGGAAATCGGTCAACTCCGCGTGAAACCCCACCTTGCCATTCTTCTCATAACTCCCGTAATGTTGACTCTTCACTTAATGGTACTTCGTAAGCTTAACTTATGGTATCTTACATCTTTCAAACTTGGTTCGATCAAGTTTCTCATCTTGACTCCAAAGCTTAGGAGCGTCTAAGGAAAGCTTCACTTCTCGTGATGGAACACCGCCTTTAACCTTGTTAGAATGCACCCATCTCCTCCTCGATTCGCATCTTTAGTTGTCCACGCGTCTTCTCGAAGAACTTAAGTTTGTTATCTCAATTGTTCTCGTCGTACGTAGTCCTCAAACACGGTAGCTCCAATGGACGCTCCCCTGGTCCTAACAGATGGAGAACTCTGCGCCCAGACCTCCCAACGGTCCTATCCCCAGCCTCGGGAACGATGCTCTCGGCGATGTCCTCTACGGGAACCTTAACTACTGGTGGATCCACAACTGGCGGGTCCACAATGGGGATACGTCCCCGACCTCTCGCGCCTGGAGGTCTTCCTACTCGTCCTCGTCCCCGTCTCGGGACGGTAGGAAGAAGAGGGGGTTTACCCTAGCGGGTCCTACGTAAGCGGTAGCTCTCGTACGTGCCATCTAATAGTGTATGGTGTTTACTTATGTATAAATACATAGGTAATACTTACGATCTCGGTATGATAAAACTTCTAAAAGCATAAAGGTAAGCATGATCACAATATACATCCAAGGCATACAAGCCCAAAACATCCTAAGGTCACATACATAGCTAGGTACATACAAATCCAAAAACATCCTAAGGCCATATATAAAAATAACTACGTAATAATATACATACATACATCAACTCTAGAGATCTAAGTCGCCGAGGTTTGCGGATGGAGTGGTGGTCCCGTACATTCTAACCCAAACCCGACTCATGCACATGATTTTGAAAACGAATAGTCAGAACCCGTGTGGGTTTTGTTTATTCTTCATTCGGCCTTTAAAAGATTGCGAGTGCCATTGTTGTCAACTTGGGGCTCTGATACCACTTTGTAACACCCCGAATCCGTGGGACTCGGTATGCTACGGGCGAGACCTCACAATGGGTCCCGACACTTAGCTTGACAACAATATCACCGGACCTTTCCAAGAAGGCACAAATAGAGGCAAAACTCAAATCGTTTATAACGTATGCGAGAAACTGAAATGTAAAGATACAAGGTGGAAACTCAGCCGAGTCCTCAAAACGACACCAATCCGATAAGAAAACCTACACCGTACAAAATAATCCAACAATAACAAGACATAGCCCCAAATACGTCCACGTCCTATAATGTACGGAGACCCCGGCTGTCCACTCCTCCACCTCACTCGGCGGCGTCCCTAACCTGCAAGGCATCTACACGAACGGATTAAAACCGTTAGCTCATATTCGAAGCATTAGAAAAGAGGTGAAGGCACATACACACATATATCAACATAACACATACGTACTCCAAAACACACAAGTCCGGTTTAATATCTTTTTACTATTAAGTCATATCCCGTTCTAATTCAACTTAGGTTTGTGACTCGAGAACCACCGTGGTCTCGCCTCGGTCCCTACTTACCGGCAAGGAATGGTACTGATGCATCCGACCGTCTACCCGCACGGGCTAGTCGCCGAGAACCTAGCTCCTAGACTCTCGCAAGAGCTAGGCAAATGATGTCACCGCCTGTTATCATACACTTGGGCCAAAATAAAATAAAGTCGGTGGTCCCATTACCGCTTTAGTTGTTTATAACATAAACAATAACACACACACCACCAACACACATCGAGTGCCATTGTTATCATACACTTCGGCCTTTAAAAAGATTCCGAGTGCCATTGTTGTCAACCTAGGGCTCTGATACCACTTTTGTAACACCCCGAATCCGCGGGACTCAGGATGCTACGGGCGAGACCTCACAATGGGTCCCGACCCTTAGCCTGACAACAATTTCACCGGACCTTTCCAACAAGGCACAAATAAAGGCAAAACTCAAACCGTTCATAATGTATGCGGAAAACTGAAAAGTAAAGATACAAGGTGGAAACTCAGCCGAGTCGTCAAAACGACATAACTCCGATAAGGAAATCTAAAACCGTACAACATAATCCAACAATACGAAAACATAACCCAAAAACGTCCCCGTCCTATGATGTACGGACACCCCGGCTGTCTATTCCTCCACCTCACTCGACGGCGTCCCTAACCTGCAAGTCATCTACACAAACGGTTTAAAACCGTTAGCTCATATTCGAAGCATTAGAAAAGAGGTGAAGGCACATACAAATATACATCACATAACACATACGTACTCCAAAACACACAAGTCCGGTTTAATATCTTTTTATTATTAAGTCGTATCCCGTTCTAATTCAACTTAGGTTTGTGACACGAGAACCACCGTGGTCTCGCCTCGGTCCCTACTTACCGGCAAGGAATGGTACTGATGCATCCGACCGTCTACCCGCCCGGGCTAGTCGCCGAGAACCTCCTAGACTCTCGCAAGAGCTAGGCAAATGATGTCACCGCCCGTTATCATACACTTGAGCCAAAATAATATAAATTCGGGGGTCCTATTTACCGGTTTAGTTTTTTATAACATAAACAATAACACACACACACCACCAACACACATCGATGCTAATACGTAAAATACGAGCTAAGTAAGTCCGGAGACTTACCTCGTCACCACACTCAAATCACAACACTCTCGCTTCCTTAAGGAGGAAACCCGCAACCTGCTCACAAGAGATATGCATATCAATACATGCTCACGCTCAAGAAGTCTTAGACTTCACTCTAGTGATCTAAGAAAGATCACCTAACCCTCAAGCTAGGAATGCATCCTAGGGTCCAAGGTACTCACCACAATCTCAGCACATGAAAGCAATTCACAACAACTTATAACCTCACATGATCTTAAACCTCAGCCAAGAAAGAACAAGCTAATTTTGATGGTCCATCATGCTCGACATACTCATAACCGTCAACTACATCGAGCCTTAAGGGCTCCTAGGTTCACAACCACTAATTGGCATCTCAAGCTACTCTAGATCCATCCTAGGCATGCTACTAACATGGTACAACTACTTACTAAGGAAGGAACGAAGAGGAAGGGAGGAGAGCCTACTGTTGAAGAAACCGCAGCCGCGGAGTCAAGCTGGCGCCCCCTGCGGAACACAAACGCCGCCCCTGCGGACCCAGGAGCCGCCCCTGCGTCTTGTTGCGGCCTTGGAGCCGCCCCCTGCGGCGCTGGAGACGCACCTGCGGTGGTCTGGAGCCTGGAGCCGCCCCTGCGTCCGTGATGAGCCGCACCTGCACCTTGCTGGATCCGCCCCCGCGGCCGTGATGATCCGCCCCCGCGGTTTCGCTGTAGAAACTCGTCTTCGATCGTGGATCCTTGGCTCCAATGTCCTCCTCTCCTTGTTGGGTCTTCTCCAAACACCAACCACTGATCTTAGACTCCACTCCACGACCTAATCGAGCTAAGAACACATGCATGCAAGGATTTGAATAAAAACTTCCGAAGAGCTTCATCCATGGCCATGGATGAAGGAGGGAAGAAGAAAGAGTTAAGTAGCCAAGGAGGAGAAGGAAGGAAGAGGGAGAAGCTTACCACACCAGATCTAATCCTCCTCTACTACAGTCCATAACCAAGAGCTTCCATGGAGAAAGAAGAGCAAAGAGAGAGAAGAGAGGAAGAGAAGAAAATCCTAACGTGAAATGAAAAGAGAGGAGAGAGAGAGAGGGAGGGACAAGGGGCTGCCAAAAGGGAGAGGGGACAGCTGACCTCTTGTCACTTTTGCTCGGAACGAGGGGTCGGAAATGATCTCTTGTCACCTCAGCTCGGAACGAAGGGTCGGAAAGCGGAAAAGGGAAAAACGACGAGTCGGCTCGGGATTTTAGGAATAAATCCAGGCACTCGGCACCTTGTGCCTGCGGGAAGATCTACAAAACGCTCTAAGTCCGGAATAAAAATTCCGGACGTTACAGGGGCGGCACTAGGAGGCGCAAGGGCGGCGCCAGGAGGCCGTGGGGGCGGGGACTGCTCCGCAGGGGCGCTAGCTTGACTCCGCGGCTGCGTTTTCATCGACAGTAGGTTCCTCTTCGCCCTTCCTCTTCGTTCCTTCCTTAGTTATGTAGTTGTATCATGTTAGTTGCATGCCTAGGATGGATCTAGAATAGCTTGAGATGCCACTTAGTGGTTGTGAACCTAGGTGCCCTTAAGGCTCGATGTAGTTGATGGTTACGAGTGTGTTGAGCATGATGGACCTTCTAGGTAGCTTGTTCCTTCTTGGCTGAGGTTTAAGATCATGTGAGGTTATAAGCTGGTGTGAGTTGCTTTCATGTGCTGAGAGTGTGGTGAGTACCTTGGACCCTAGGATGCATTCCTAGCTTGAGGGTTAAGTGATCTTGCTTAGATCACTAGAGTGAAGTCTAAGACTTCTTGAGTGTGAGCATGTGTTGATATGTATATTCTCTTGAGAGTAGGTTGTGGGCTTCCTCCCTAAGGAAGCGAGAGTGTTGTGAGTTGAGTGTGGTAACGAGGTAAGTCTCCGGACTTACTTAGCTCGTATTTTACGTATTAGCATCGATGTGTGTTGGTGGTGTGTGTGTGTTATTGTTTATGTTATAAACAACTAAAGCGGTAATGGGACCACTGACTTTATTTTATTTTGGCCCAAGTGTATGATAACAGGCGGTGACATCATTTGCCTAGCTCTTGCGAGAGTTTAGGAGCTAGGTTCTCGGCGACTAGCCCGTGCGGGTAGACGGTCGGATGCATCAGTACCATTCCTTGCCGGTAAGTAGGGACCGAGGCGAGACCACGGTGGTTCTCGATTCACAAACCTAAGTTGAATTAGAACGGGATATGACTTAATAGTAAAAAGATATTAAACCGGACTTGTGTGTTTTGGAGTACGTATGTGTTATGTTGATATACGTGTGTATGTGCCTTCACCTCTTTTCTAATGCTTCGAATATGAGCTAACGGTTTTAATCCGTTCGTGTAGATGCCTTGCAGGTTAGGGACGCCACCGAGTGAGGTGGAGGAGTGGACAGCCGGGGTCTCCGTACATTATAGGACGTGGACGTATTTGGGGCTATGTCTTGTTATTGTTGGATTATGTTGTACGGTGTAGGTTTTCTTATCGGATTGGTGTCGTTTTGAGGACTCGGCTGAGTTTCCACCTTGTATCTTTACATTTCAGTTTCTCGCATACGTTATAAACGATTTGAGTTTTGCCTCTATTTGTGCCTTCTTGGAAAGGTCCGGTGATATTGTTGTCAAGCTAAGTGTCGGGACCCATTGTGAGGTCTCGCCCGTAGCATACCGAGTCCCGCGGATTCGGGGTGTTACAAAGTGGTATCAGAGCCCTAGGTTGACAACAATGGCACTCGCAATCTTTTAAAGGCCGAATGAAGAATAAACAAAACCCACACGGGTTCTGACTTTTCGTTTTCAAAATCATGTGCATGAGTCGGGTTTGGGTTAAAATGTACGGGACCACCACTCCTTCCGCAAACCTCGGCGACATAGATCTCTGGATTTGAAGTATGTATATATATTATTACATAGTTATATATATATATATATATATATATATATATATATATATATATATGGCCTTAGCGTTTTTGGATTTTGATATATATACATGTGTATATAGATACGTAGATATGTATATGTGGATTGTAGTTGCATGATGGACTTGATTTATATGTATAGTTATATATGTTCGCTGATTTTACACCCCTATAAACCTTTATCAATAATGATAAAGACCTATAAGTTTGTAAAACAAGGAATGGATAGTTTTAAATTTATAACCTGTAATAATTCCCTAAATAGCAACGAACCCACAGTGTATGGGTCAATCACAGTAAAGGTAAGTATTTCAGGGTCGATCTCAGGGACTGAGAGGATTAATTTGCAGAAGTGATTATAAATAGGATAGATCTAAAATAAGAAGGGGGTTGGAAAAGATAAAGGAAAGAAATCAAAAAGGTTTTGAAAAGGTTTTAAGGACTCGCAATCAATTGTCATTATTGATTGAAAGTCAGAACAAACAAATAAAAAGGGAAAACAAAATAATCAAGTTAAAGGAAAGAAAATGGATTCCAAGGGTTCAAGATCATTGTTTATACATATAGATTCAGGAAGACTCATAAAGATATATGGTAGAAAAGCCACAAGGATGAACGTTTCTAGGCTGACAGTCTATTACCGGGTAAGTCTCAAGACTATCTAGTTCCAAACCAACTACCTATTACCGGGTAAGTCTCAAGGTAGAGAGGTAGGGAATTCTAAACAAACCAGACTCCAAACTAAGGGAAAGGTAAACCATTACCGGGTAAAACTCAGGTATTACCCTACTTAGGAAGGAATCTAAGCACATTCAACCAATAAAGGATAAACCTTTATTACCTATGATCAGTCTCTCATGTATCTATGAAGGAATATCACCGGGTAAGTCTCAATTCCAACTTAGGTTACTAGCTAGAAGGATTCTAACTAGGTTCAAGTCCAAGCCAACCATTAGGATTTCTAGCAAGTCAAAGCCAAAACATAAAGCACAACATTCCATCATAATCCAAGGTATAAACAAATCCCTGTCAACCTTGAAACCTCAAGGTTCTAGCCAATAACAGTTATATCAAAGAAAGACAAATAAATAAATAACAAAAGGAATATAAAGAACTTAACTTCAATAAATGGAAAATTCCAATCTTCACAATCTCGAATCAACAATTTCTCAATAATGTATTCCCAACAAAATTGAATGTAAAAGTCTTGAACTTTAATGTAAACTGTGAAGAATCAATGGAGAAGAAGAAGGGAAAGGAAGGGAGGCGGCTCCCCCCTATGGGGTAACCTAACCCTAAAAAGAGACTAAAATCGCACCCTTAACCTAGAGCTTCCCTTTTATAGGCAACAATCTTCCAAAGGACGGGCTGGGCCAAAACCGATCCAAAAATAAGATAAAATCGCCGAACAGGAAATCTCGGCCCAAGATCAGGCCATCTCGGTCTGGTCAGACCGAGATCAAGGCCGAGATGTCATCCCTTCGTTCCTTCGTGTCTTTAGCTCGTTTCCTAGCCCTTTTCCGTGCAAGTACGCTCGCACCAATGCGTCCACTTTGAGGCTTGATCCTCAAATACGTCGTTTTAGCTCCAAAATGTGCCAAAACACCTACAAAGCCACAAATAGTGTGTGTAGACATCTATTCTTGCAAAGTAACACTGAACAAGAATAAATGGCACAAACTAAGGCCAAAACATGAATGCGGAAAGGGGAAATCTAACTAAATGCATGAATACAACAGGTCGATAAATCATGTTATCAAAATAGGAGGATTATTATACGTTTTGGACCTTGTTTTGTTGTGATGGAATTTCGGGTGTGTTATATTAGTTGTAATGTGGACATAGGACATATATATATAGTCTTATATACGGATTCTTATATATATAGTAGCGTATGGAGATACGGACCTAATAGAAAGAGGATAATACGATATCACCACCTTTGAGACGACGTCGTTGGCGTGGGGTAGCGTTCATACGTGGAGGAGTACGCTCAAGTATCGAGTTGATCTTTTCGTGCTAACGAACACCATGACGTTTCGCGGATTCCTTTAAAAGGATGTCGAAGAGGAGGAGTAGAGATGACGTAAGCGAAGGGCAACCAAGTAAAAGAAAACTGGAGACAACTTAAGAGCAATCAAGATGGAAGCAATACAGGAGAAGGGAGCAACATTAAAGTGTAGAAGCGGTTCTAAAGAAGCCATGATCGAACGACGACGAGAACAATGGAGATAACAAACTTATGTTCTTCAAGAAGACACGTGGACAACTAAAGATGCGAATCGAGGAGGAGATGGGTGCATTCTAACAAGGTTAAAGGCGGTGTTCCATCACGAGAAGTGAAGCTTTCCTTAGACGCTCCTAAGCTTTGGAGTCAAGATGAGAAACGTGATCGAACCAAGTGTGAAAGATGTAAGATACCGTAAGTTAAGCTTACAAGGTACCATTAAGTGAAGAGTCAACATTACAAGAGTTATGAGAAGAATGACAAGGTGGGGATTCATGCAGAGTTGACCGGTTTCCGTTATGACGATAAGGCGAAGAAACGCCAAAAAGGAGGAAGTGTGTATAAATGATGATCCTAAGAAGATGAGAGCAACACGTGGATGCTAACTAACGTTAGAGATTTTGAGAAGACGCACTTACAAGATATTATGAAGCGCGGTTAAGCCTATGAAGGTGAGTCATGTGACAGAACAATGCCAAGAAGGGTATATTTATCTCGCAGAAGGAAAGGGAAGCGTGGAATGAAGAATGAGCTAACGAAGTTTACGGTAGGGTACCCCGAGAGGGTAGCCTTCATGAGAATGGTAACATGGAAGCATAGAAGAATGGTAAGTCATTGACATGGGAAAAGGTCAGTTATAAGCTAATTGGTGACAACCGAGAATGCGCATGTGCGGGTGGTCTATGGATGAGTGTGGAGGAGAGTAACCAGGTTGTGTGGTCATAAAGGAACGGTAACAAGAACTGAGAATATATCTTAAACTCTTGATTTGAAGTTGTTATGGAGAACACCAGTTTGCGAAAAGAGAGACGATTATCTCCATTTGTACATCGATTACAATGAGCCGAACAAGATTACAATGAAGAAAAAGTACCCCCTTACCACGTTAGATGATCTACTCGACCGGTTGCAAGGGTCGGTGGTCTCTTCTAAAATCGAGTTAAGGTTTGATTGTCACCAATTGAGAAGTCAAGACTGGGATATCGCAAACACGGCATTCCGGACAAACCATGGTCACTACGAGTTGTAGTGATTCCATATGGGCTTAATTACTAATGCCCCGAATAAGAAATTTTGGTCCACTCTCGAAGAAGAGAGAAGTTGTATGACCAGTTGTCTCGGGATGACAACCCCCGAAGGATGTGAAAGAAGTTACAAGTTTTCTTGGATGTGCTGATCATTACCGGATTTGTGGAGAGATTCTTCAAGTAACACCATCTATGGCTAACCTACTCCGGATGACGATGAAGTATTGAGTGGGACGAAAATGGACAATGGAGTTGTTGAGAGTTAAGAGGAGATTCATTGGTGCAACTGTTTTGAAATTGCCTCGAGGTATGATCGGTTTGAAGTGTACAAGTGATTCTTCAAGACATGGTCGTGATTGAGTATTGAGAGACGATGTAAAAGTTATAGCATACATGTCTCGTTAGTAGAAGAAGTGTGAAGAAAAGTATTTCCTTCATTACTTAGAACTTGCAACAAGAATTGAGGAAACGTAACATAAAAGTGTGGTTTGACAAGAACCAAACCCAACGGTGTAAATTGGAAGTTCGATCTTCTTTGTTAGAGACAAGCAAAGAAGAAACATAATGGAAATGTTGTAGTGAGAAAGACCCGAGAAGGAAGTTGAGTTTCCGATACATCGGACCTTTTTGAGATCTTAGCGCAAGTTGGGAAAGTGTTTTACCGGCTGGCATGGCCGCTGAGAGTAGAGGGTGTCATGGTTGACCCGGCGAAGATAGAGTCTGTTTCCTCATGGCCGCCTCCTAGGACGGTCAAGGAGGTGCGCAGTTTCTTGGTCTTAGCGGGATACTACCGACGTTTTGTTGAGGGTTTCTCCGTTATTGCACGACCGCTCACTTCCTTGCTGAGGAAGTCTACCGGGTTCGTTTGGTCCGAGCCTTGTCAGCACAGCTTCGAGGAGCTAAAGAAGTGGTTGACCTCCGCTCCCGTTTTAGCCCAGCCTGAGGGCGTAGAGGATTTTGTAGTGTATAGTGACGCCTCTAAGCTAGGCTTGTGGTGCGTATTGATGCAGAGGGGTAGGGTTATTGCATACGCTTGTCGCCAGCTGAAGCCGTACGAGGAGAATTACCCTACCCATGATCTTGAGCTAGCGGAAGTGATTCATGCCCTAAAGATCTGGCGACATTACTTGTACGGGGCTACATGTCAGATCTTCACAGACCATAAGAGTCTGAAGTATATATTCACTCAGCGGGAGTTGAATAACCGCCAGAGGAGATGGTTGGAGTTGATTAAGGACTTTGACTTAGAGATTTTGTACCATTTGGGGAAGGCGAACGTAGTCGCCGATGCTTTGAGTAGGAGGACACCTCGAGAGGAGGCTATAGCTCGGCTTACGGTTCAGCCACAGTTGCAGAGGGATTTGATAGAGTTGGAGTTGGATATCCGGTTTCCGGATACGGACTGTTGTTTCTCCGAGTTAGAGGTATTACCTAACCTGTCCGGAGAGATCCGGCAGAAGGAGGAGGGATGTCCCATTTTGATGAGGATCCGGGACAGGATGTCCCGAGGAGAGTCACCGCAGTTTATCACAGGAGCAAACATGCTATTGAGACGCCAAGGACGTATGTGTGTACCGTCGGACCATGAGTTGAGAGAGCGGATTTTGCATGAGGCACATTCCACACCTTACTCGGTGCACCAGACACGAGTAAGATGTACCAGGATATTAGGAGATTTTATTGGTGGGCGGGCTCAAGCCCGATGTAGCTAGATATGTGGCCCGATGCGCGACCTGTCACCAGGTCAAGATCGAGCACCAGAGACACGGAAGAGAGCTTCACCCACTGCCCTTGCTGCAGTGGAAGTGGGAGTACATATCCATGGATTTCGTTACCGGTTTGAGACCGAGTAGGAGCTTCGACGCGATATGGGTAGTAGTAGATCGGTTGACAAGGACCGCACGTTTCATCCCTATACGGGAAACGTGGCCCGTGAGTCGTTTAGCCGAGGAGTTTACCCGTCAGATTGTGAGATTACATGGAGTACCTAGGACCATCATCTCGGACAGGGACGGACGTTTTACCTCGAGGTTCTGGTAGCAGGTACACGCCGCCCTAGGTTCGAGTCTTCATTTCACCACCGCATACCATCCACAGACCGACGACCAGTCTGAGCGGACTATTCAGACCTTAGAGCATATGTTACGAGCATGTGCACTAGATTGGGGTCAAGTATGGCCAGACCATCTCCCGTTGGTCGAGTTTTCATATAAAAACAGCTGACACACGTCGATTGGGATGGCACCGTATGAGGCGTTGTATGGACGGAGATGCCGTACTCCCTTATGTTGGGACGAGCCGGGGAGTTCTAGCGTTGTAGCTCCAGATCAGGTACATGACGACTTGGCTAAAGTTGCTTTGATCAGAGAGAGGATGTTGGCCACGCAGAGCCGTCAGAGGTCGTATGCGGATAGGAGGCGTAGACCTCTCGAGTTCAGGGTAGGATCTCAAGTGTGGTTGAGGGTATCACCGACGCGGGGCGTCAGGAGATTCGGCATTAAGGGGAAGTTAAGCCTCCGATATGTCGGTCCATTCGAAATCTTGGAGAGAGTCGGTGAGGTGGCATACCGGTTAGCATTACCACCACGGTTGGAGGGTATACATCTGGTATTTCATCTCTCTCAACTGAGAGAGTACATACACGACCCGAGGCACATCATTAGCCACGAGGACCTAGTGGTCGAGCCGGACCATACTTTTGCAGAGCATCCGATAGCGGTTTTAGAGCGGAGTACGAAGCACCTTCGATCGAAGGAGATACCGATGCTGAGAGTGCAGTGGTCGAGGCGAGGAGACGATGAAGCTACATGGGAGACGGAGGATAGTATCCGGAGGAAATATCCCGA
Organism: Fagopyrum tataricum; assembly: GCA_002319775.1. Classification (NCBI taxonomy): domain Eukaryota; kingdom Viridiplantae; phylum Streptophyta; class Magnoliopsida; order Caryophyllales; family Polygonaceae; genus Fagopyrum; species Fagopyrum tataricum. The sequence continues at coordinate 29,099,988 of CM008284.1, forward strand.
GTTTTACGCAGATTTAGCGACATTGATAGGACCGTCGGGTTAGTCCCGAGATTCTTCCCTTGTTTGTGCTATGTGTTTATGTCATGACGTGTTAAGTGAGTTCGTATGAGTATATGTGTACCTTGCGAGGTGATAAGAAGTCAGTTGACCCCTTGATCCCCTCTCCCCTTTGGCAGCCCTTGTTCCCTCCCTCTCTCTCTTCTCTTGTCATTCACGTTCCTTTCTTCCTCTCTTCCTCTCTTCTCTCTCTTCTCTCTTCTTCAACCTTGGGACCTCTTGGATTTGTGGATTGCAGGGGAGAAGAATCAGATCTGGTTTGGTTAGCTTATTCCTCTCCCTCCCTTCTCTTCTTTGCTGATTATCCCTTTCTTTCCCCCTCATTCATCCATGGCCATGGATGAAGCTCTTGAGAAACTTTTTCCTCAAATTCTTGCATGCATGTGTTCTTAGCTTGTTTAGGTCGTAGAAAGGAGTTTAAGATCAGTGGTTGGTGTTTGGAGAAGACCCAACAAGGAGAGGAGGACGTTGGAGCCAAGGATCCACAGTCGAAGACGAAGAAGACGACGTTCTGCTGCTAAACCGCGGGTGCGGATCATCAGAGCCGCAAGGGCAGACCCAGGCCACCGCAGGAGCGGCGCCAGGAGGCGCCAGAAGCCGCAGGGGCGGCGCCAGGAGGCGCAAGAGCAGCGCCAGGAGCCGCGGGGGCGGCGCCAGGAGGCCCAAGGGCAGCGCTAGGAGGCCGCGGGGGCGGTGACTACTCCGCAGGGGCGCCAACTTGACTCCGCGGCTGCGTTTTCTTCGACAGTATGTTCCTCTTCTCCCTTCCTCTTCGTTCCTTCCTTAGTTATGTAGTTATATCATGTTAGTAGCATGCCTAGGATGGATCTAGAATAGCTTGAGATGCCACTTAGTGGTTGTGAACCTAGGAGCCCTTAAGGCTCGATGTAGTTGATGGTTACGAGTGTGTTGAGCATGATGGACCTTCTAGGCTAGCTTGTTCCTTCTTGGCTGAGGTTTAAGATCATGTGAGGTTATAAACTATTGTGAGTTGCTTTCATGTGTTGAGAGTGTGGTGAGTACCTTGGACCCTAGGATGCATTCCTAGATTGAGGGTTAAGTGATCTTTCTTAGATCACTAGAGTGAAGTCTAAGACTTCTTGAGCGTGAGCATGTGTTGATATGTATATTCTCTTGTGAGCAGGTTGTGGGCTTCCTCCCTAAGGAAGCGAGAGTGTTGTGAGTTGAGTGTGGTGACGAGGTAAGTCTCCGGACTTACTTAGCTCGTAGTTTACGAATTAGCATCGATGTGTGTTAGTGGTGTGTGTGTGTGTTATTGTTTATGTTATAAACAACTAAACCGGTAATAGGACCACCGACTTTATTTTATTTTGGCCCAAGTGTATGATAACGGGCGGTGACATCATCTGCCTAGCTCTTGCGAGAGTCTAGGAGGTTCTCGGCGACTAGCCCGTGCGAGTAGACTGTCGGAGGCATCAGTACCATTCCTTGCCGGTAAGTAGGGACGGAGGCGAGACCACGGTGGTTCTCGTGTCACAAACCTAAGTTGAATTAGAATGGGATACGACATAATAATAAAAAGATATTAAACCGGACTTGTGATTTTTGGAGTACGCATGTGTTATGTTGATATATGTGTGTATGTGCCTTCACCTCTTTTCTAATGCTTCGAATATGAGCTAACGGTTTTAAACCGTTCGTGTAGATGCCTTGTAGGTTAGGGACGCCGCCGAGTGAGGTGGAGGAGTGGACAGCCGGTGTCTCCGTACATTATAGGACGGGGACATTTTTGTGGTTATGTCTTGTTATTGTTGGATTATGTTGTACGGTGTAGGTTTTCTTATCGGATTGGTGTCGTTTTGAGGACTCGACTGAGTTTTCACCTTGTATCTTTACATTTCAGTTTCTCGCATACATTATAAACGATTTGAGTTTTGCCTCTATTTGTGCCTTGTTGGAAAGGTCCGGTGAAATTGTTGTCAGGCTAAGGGTCGGAACCCATTGTGATGTCTCGCCCATAGCATCCCGAGTCCCGCGGATTCGGGGTGTTACACCTATTTTGCATACAACTGTTTAACATCATTTAATTGGTGACTTGAGCAAATAGTTCTCACTCTAGTGGCATAATATCATATTTTGACATTGCATCAACAAGGGATTAGGAAAATTAGTCCTCAACCCCTAATTATTTTACATTTGAGTTCACCCGTCCAATTCTTTGTTTTTGATTCGCACGAGCCAATTGCTACAAGAATTTCACTCGATCGTAGTTGACTAGTAACTCGATTGTAGTTACCTAGACTGATTCGATCGACCACATATACTTTTCACTCTTGAAGTGTTTTAGTTGATCACTTGATCACAAACTTTTGTTTTATTTTATAGCACTTGTCATTATCTAGTTGGCTTATTAGAGTGAGATTGGATAACATAGTCCCTTGGGATAATGACCTTGACACCTAGTCATATATTTACATTGACAAGACCTTATACTTGGGGGTTATATGACAAGCTTTATCGAGTGTTGATTCTAAATTTTAAGTGACATATTTTATACACTCGGTAAGGGGCTATCGAGTTTTTGTCGCCGTTGCTTGGACTATTGAAGGGCAAGCGTTTTGTTACTTTTGATGCGTTTGTGTGTGTTTGTATTTGTAGGTGACCAAAGTGGTGAACCTAAGAAGCTCAAGGAGTCAGGAGCATGTTCCTTTGGACTTGGAAATTGCAAGAACCTTTATACCAAGCTAAGGAAAAACAAGAAGTTAGCCATGGATCAAGAAGAAGAGATGGCTAGAGCTAGAGAAAGAGATGCTTAACAAATACAAAGAATAGAGGAGCTATCAGCTCGGTTGTATGCCCAAGAGCAAGCAAGGGATGCCATGCATTATGAAGAGGTCAATAGACAAGTGTCAAGAAGAGCACATGGCCGAGAGAGAGTTTATGCAGACTCTAGGATCTTGCAACAAGGCACAAATATTTTAAATACAAATTCTTTCAAGATACGTAAATAACTCGACAGATTCTAGACCCGTACATCAGCCAACTGTTAAATAGACAAACTCCAGGAAAGCTATTGGGAGAAGAAATAGGAAGTTAATCAACATAATCAAATGTAGTAATGGTCTATGCGCCAACAAGGAAGAAGATATTAATAAAGAATTTATAAAAGAATACAAGAATAGATTCAAGGCATCGGGAGGATGTCTTGGCATGAACGATGAATTCCTTCAAGTGATTTCCAAGGAAGTTACTGAAAGTGATAATGATCTTTTAACTAAACAATTCACGAATGGAGACATCAAAGATGTTGTGTTTATCATAAGTAGTGAAAAATCACCGGGACCTGATGGTATGTTGGCTAGCTTCTTCCAGAAACATTGGGATATTGTAGGGAAGGATGTGTGTAGGGCCGTAAAAAGCTTTTACCATTCTGGCAAATTATTAAAACAAGTAAACCATACATTTATTACACTTATTCCGAAAAATGACAATCCAACATCGACTAATGACTTTAGACCTATTAGTCTGTGCTCTATGATCTATAAAATTATAGCTAAAATCCTTGCATCTAGATTAAAGGTAATTCTTCCAAAATTAATCCATCCCTTACAGAGCGCCTTTGTTAAGAATAGAGCAATCCAGGATAATATTTTAATTGCACATGAGATTTTTCATGGATTTCGAACAAAAAGAGGAAAGGAAGGTTATATGGCTATCAAATTTGATATGGAGAAAGCGTACGATAGAATTTATCCGGGTTGTTCTCGAAAGATTTGGATTTAACGAAAAAGTTATAAATTGGATCATGGAATGCATCTCTCCAGTTTCATATTCTATCTTGATTAATGACAATCCTTCGGACCTCATTTTCCCAAATAGAGGTTTGAGACAAGGAGAGACGATCTCACCTATGCTCTTTAATTTGGGGGCCCAAGTTCTTGCACGAAATATTCAAAGAGGTAGTAATTTAAATAAAAAAAATTATCGGTTTTCCAATTTCTAAACGGGGTAGCATTACTCCGTTCCTTGCCTTTGCTGACGATGTGATAATTTTTGCTAAAGCGTCGGTGGATGCAGGCTCAAAAGTGCTAGAAATTTTGAATAGATATTGTAAGATCTCAGGACAAAAAATTAATCTTCAGAAATCTGCCTTCCAAACGTCAAAGAATGTAGACAATAGAACTAATAGAAACATTAAGAATTGTTCGGGTATCGAAGGCTCAACTTGTCTGGAAAAATATCTAAGATGTTCAATCATTAATGGAAGGGTTAATAAAAACGTATTTTCATATGTTATCACTAAATCCAAACAGCAATTAACCAAATGGAAAGCCTCTTCCTTTCTCAAGAAGGAAGAACTACACTAATTAAAGCGAATCTAAATGCCAAACCAAATTTCATTATGCAGTGTTTTATGCTTCCTGCCTGTATTCATAAGGAGTTAAATCAAATTAACCAAATAATTTTTCTGGAATAAAGGACCAGGATATCATCCGCTTATTAGCTGGGATAAAATATGTAGACCAAGGAAATATGGAGGTACGGGAATTATGAAAGAAGAAGATATGAACAAAGTATTGCAAATGAAATTACTATGGGAAATTCTAAATGAGCCTAAAAACATTTGGGTGAAAATAATAAATGAAAAGTATCTTAAAGGGTCGTTGCTATGGAAGTATAAAACTAAACAGAACAATCTTGGCAATGAAAAAAACTAATGAAGCTAAGAACATAATTCGAATTAGGATTTAGGTGGAATGTGGGGGATGGTAGTTCTGTTAATTTCTGGAAAGATAGGAGTGAACCCCTGATTGATCACGCCATAAATGATGAATCCATTAATCTAGAGCATGTAGTTAAGGACCTTATTGTTGAGAACAAGTGGGATGAGGGGAAATTAGGAGTTATGGTGGATCCATCCTTTCGCAGGATGTTATTACCGCGATAATTTCCTACCAACTCCCAAAAACATTTATCCCAAAAACATTTATTAGGGATCGTCTTTATTGGGATCCAGACGAGAGAGAAAACTATACAACAAAATCAGCGTTGAATACTATATACTCAAGGAGTGGAATTAAGAAGTGCGAGAATGAATGGATCTGGCATTTAAATATGTTGTCAAAGGTAAAGAACTTCCTATAGAAATTATCGATTAATGGATTACCAACAAAGGAAAATCTAGAAAAGCAAAAAGTTGCAATCCATATGTCTTGCTGCTTTTGCAATCACCAGTATGAATCGGCTGAACATCTGTTTTTTAATTGCCATTACTTGAAAAATTCACTAACTAATTAGTCGATTATAGAAGTTATTAGATGCAGCAATGAAATGTATGATAATATAGCTGATAAGATTTTCTGGCTATGGTCTAAAATGTCCGAAACAGAAATTATTTTCCTAGCACATTTCTGGTGGTACATATGGTCTATTAGAAATCAAAAGATCTTTAATAATAAAGAGTCAGTCGATATTGAGATTAAAGCTAGGAACCAAATCACAAATTGGAATGTGGCACATGATAAAGCGAACAAAAAATACATAAGCATAAAGGGGGGGGGGGGGAAGAAAAACTAAAAAACATTAGATGGGATAAACCCGAGAGTGGATATATAAAACTGAACTTTGATGGAGCAAGGAAAACAACTAGGGAATCTGCATACGGATTCATACTCCGAGATCACCATGCTAAGAAGATTTCTCTTGGCTTTGGGCGATGTGGTAACATATCGGCCCTACATGCTGAAGCGTGTGCGCTAAGAGAAGGTCTGGTAGTAGCATATGACCTTGATTTTAAACAGATTGAAATTGAAGGTGATTGTCTTGTGCGGATTAATTCAGTTAAAAGAATCTGGAAACCTCCGTGGGATTTAGACCTCATTCTGTCATATATTTCTGCTATCTTGGATGGGTTCTGTCATGTGAGAATTAGACACATTTTTAGAGAAATTAACGAGGTTGCGGATTCGCTGGCTGAGATCGGCTTTGAGGGACAGATGGTAGCTAGTTCATCCTTTGATCGTGTGGATGAACTCATCCGGAAGGATGTTGTTGGATGAAAAGTTTCGAGGAAATGATTCATCTAAATTTTACCCTGTAGTAGTGTCAAAAAAAAAATCATAAATCTCTCGTCCTTACACAATACCGATTAACCTTAATTGAAATATCTCATCTTATAAATAAGGGTCTGTTTAGTTGTACATCACAAGGGGTTTTTTTAGATTTCAATTGGTCCCACAATTACCACCTCTGTTTAGTTACGTATTTGTGAATTAGGTTAGAGTTTTAAATCAAGTTTCAGTAGCTTTTTTCATGAGATTTAAAAAACCTATTTCCACAAGATTTTAGGGTATTTGAGAATTGGAGTTACGTAACTGCCCTCATCTTCTTCTTCTTCCTCTTCTTCTTCTTCTCCCTTCAGATATCGTTCACAGGAGATGCACAAAATCGAACATCCTTCCCCTTTAAAATCGAATTGTTCTTCCTATTTCTCTGTTCTTCCTCTTTCTTCTATGGTCGTTGGTCGTTCTCCTTCGTTCTTCCTCTTTCTTCTGTGTTGCCGGTCATCGTTGAGAGAAGTAGGGCGTTCACGGGAGATGCACAAAATCGAACTGTTCTTCCTCATTCTGTTGTGCAGAAATCGAACCTAGACATGTGCATAATCGAGATCTTATTCTTCATGTTGCTTCTCGGGTCTTGTTTGTAAAAAATTGGAGATTGATTGTCTTGAAAAATCGAACCAGGTGCAGAAACGGATTAGGGTTGTGCAAATTTGGATGATACCGCACTCGAAGGAATTGGGAAGAACAACTGGTAAAAATGATATAGATTGATTAGGGTTTGTACATATCTGATGGGTCTGATGAAGTTCAACTTGCAATTTGGGTATGGTGTAGAAGATGAGATACAGAAGACGACGACAATCTTCTGTAGAAGGAATGAGGAAAGTTGAGTGAAAAAAGAAAGGGGTATAGTTGTCTTTTACAACATTAGAAATTCCGATAAATTTATTCTTCTAAACACGTAACATAGTTGTAAAAATCTAGCCAAAAACCACAACTACGAACTACAAACCACAATTACAACTAGGAATCTAGAAATACTAAACAGGCCTAAGTGACGGGGAGGCAGTGCATTTACCAACTGTTGAGAAAACGAGCATCAGCTGTCTGATCTCGGGAGGAGATGAAGGTCACCTGAAGTGTTTTTGTGTTGATTCTTTCACGGACAAAATGGTGATCAAGATCGATGCTGATAATTTCAAGGTAAAATGAATCGAAGTTTTTTTCTGTGCCTACTACCATATCTACTTTACCCAATTTTGTTCATTGTTAGGTCACATAGGGACGTATCCCATGAAATTGTATGCAATATGATGGATATATTTGTAATGAACCCGAAATCATTCTCTGTCAACAAATTTTAATTGAAGCCTAGCGAATCTCTGTAGGGGGATTTTTCATTTGATGCATTATTTGGGAAATTGGTTGATGAACTACTACCATCGTTTCACGAAGAAGATACAGAGACATCGGATGGTCATAGCGTGAATGATGTATCAGCTTCAGGGCTTTCAATACCTTTATTTCCTGAAGTTGATGCTCTGTTGGGACTATTTCAGGATTCTTCTAAGGAATTAATAGATCTCCGCCAAAAGGTACATGGTTTGAATCCCTAGACTGGCTGTTAAATAGTGCGTCAAGTTGTTTATTTCCTTCCCCTTTGACACATCTCCCCTTTCTGCCACTTTTGGAAATGGAGATTGATACAAGACTTAACGATCTCAAAACGGACGTTTCTACACAAGATTCTAAGCATCAAAAGACTCTGGCGGAGGTTGGTGTCTCTGCACGTTTTCTTGCGTATAAGTTGTCCTGCTCAAAAATTTTATGACTTCTCCTTACCTAGTGATTCAACAATTACGTTTGGTGTAATAATCTTGTACACTTCTCTCATGATTCCCCTTCCAGAATTTTGGATGCTGAACTAATTCAATCTTCATGTAAAAGCTAAACTGTTCGCTGATAGAACTCTTGTTTAGATCCTCATATGTTTATGGGTGTAGTATATACAGTAATTTGTTTTCCGTACCTTGCACATTTTTTCTATAATATTGATTGAATGTTTATACATTCCATGTATTTTTTCCGATCAAATGTGTTAATAGCATATGTTGATTATACAATATTTTAACTTTATTATCTATTTTAAAAATCTTTTACCAATTTAAGATTACTCTAATTAAACTTAACAATATTTGCTTAACACGTTTATCTTTAACACATTTTTATATGTATCTTTAACACATAAATTATGATATTTAAAAAAAATTGTGGGAGGATTAAATTTTTTTACAAAAATTGATTTTGTGGGCTAATTCTCTACACACACGTGAGGGCGACACGTCACCCTTATGTCTTCTGCTTTGGTAAATATATAGATTGAGACAAAAAGTTGCTTTGCTGTATTAAAACAGGGATCCTCATTGTTAGCATAGTTGCATGCGTTAGCACTAATTTTGCATTTGTGAGAATTTGTATTAAAAGATGAGTTGAAAATGAGATTGGTATGTAGGAAAATGAGTGATTAGCTTATCCATTATACTTTGATTTTCAGTTGGAAAAGGGTGTAGATGGTTTATTTGACAGCTTTGCTAGGCTAGACTCACGTATTTCCAGTGTTGGACAGACTGCAGCAAAGATTGGAGATCATCTACAGGTAAATCACTTGGCATTTACACATCCACACATTTAAAAATGAATTCATTGTTTCATATCATTATGGATTCTTGAACTCCTCCCTGGATGGCACCAACTACTTTACCATTGAAATTATATAATTTTTTGACCTTACGTTATCATCATTCTCAGAGTGCTGATTCCCAAAGAGAAACTGCCAGCCAGACAATAGATTTAATAAAGGTATTCCTTTTTTTTTTTTGAAAGATATAAAGGTATTCCTAACTTACTGCACACGGCTAATCTTATGCTTCTTAATGGCCTAAAATCATTTGACCATATTGAAACTGTACAGTACTTGATGGAGTTCAATAGCAGTCCTGGAGACCTAATGGAACTTTCACCTCTGTTTTCTGATGATAGTCGTGTTGCTGAGGCTGCTTCAATTGCACAAAAGCTGCGTATGTTATTAGTCTGATACACAGCTTTGTGGGGCTATCATATGATTTTTTTTGTATTTAAGTTAAATTTTACTCTTTCAATTTGTTATGTCCGATACTCTTTCAATTTGTTATTTTTCAGTGTCTAATTACTGTTTATGCCCAAGATTGGCCATTAATTTTACGCAAACATACTGAGCAAATCTTATTAATTATGTATTATCTTTTTCCATCTGGTAACCCATAATTTATATTTGTTATGTATGGTTGCTAAAAGTTGATGGTAAGACATCTAAGTATCTGACCAAATCTTATAAATTATGTATTATCTGTTTTTCTTGTGACAACCCATAACTTATAAATGTTATGTATGGTTGCTAAATGTGGATGTCTAACCTAGGTTAGAAAAACCTTTATAACATTCTCCTCTCTTCCTTTTGGAAGTTTATTATGATTATAATCAGACATGCTATTGTGCATTATGAAGAATAGCCAAAATGTTACATAAAGTGTTCACTCTTATCCATTTCATCATTTAGATCAAAGTTTTTTTTATAAAATCATGTATAATGATATATATAGATCTATAATCTATTTATGGTATATGAGAATGCCTAATATTTGATAACTTTTGAGATTTACACTTGTTTTTTTGAGAGTAGAAGCAAGCAACACATGTAATAATATGTAGAAACGAGAAAGTGAATTATGCTTTTTTCTACTCTTTTGTCTCAACCCCCTCCTTATTGTGCTCTCTTCTCGAGTTTCACCATATGTCCTTTTTTTCTACTCGTTTGGTCCTGCTTGATGCAGGAATGTTTGCTGAGGAAGATGTTGGAAAGCAAGGGGTAGGAGTTCCTTCGAACACAGGAAATGCTACTGCCAGCAGAGGATTAGAAGTTGCAGTTGCTAATCTTCAGGATTATTGTAATGGTGAGTGAATTTTAATATGGTCAATCACAGTGTTCTAAAAGGCACGCCTAAGGCATGTGCCTTGCCAGGCGCTAGGGGTCATGCGCCTGGATACTCACAGTCGCAGCCCCTTCAATCAGATGCAGCTAGGCACTAAGGTGTGCCTCTGGGTGCCTGATGTTTATTTTTGTAAAAAAATCAGTAGATCGTCTTTTTACAAAAACAGTTTGTTCTTATTGACAGATATATATATTATATTAACTTAAGGAAATAAATATATTAATTATTATATTAACTTAAGGAAATAAATAATGTCATAACTTATTACTGAAATCTGAATTATATCTTTTAACTCTTCTAATGCTATTCAAACTATACTTCTCCTATTCTTTAAAAATGGTTCTACCCCCTGGCCCCTACACGAACATCCCCTGATCCCCTTCCCCTCCCATATAAAATTAAGACATCTGCTGCTGATGTATAAGTCCTCTACTACTGCATTTCCGGTAGAAGATAAGAATATAGTGACTAACTAACTCACTAACCGATTGCATTAGCATTATGGACTATCTTTTTATACTTCCTAATTCCTATTTCTTGCTTGTTGTTGTTTTCGAACTACTAGGCTATTTGTTCGATTTAATATGAATTTTATTTTGTTTTTCTTCTTAAATTCTTCAATCAGACGCGCCTAGGCTCAGGTCACCTTACGCCTAGGCTCCAGGATCTCCTGCACCTAGATGCGCCTATTGTCTTCTAGAGCACTAGTCAATCAAGATCGAATTCCTCCCTGGAAGTGGGACATATAAAGTGAAGATATGAATTGGCCAGTTGGGTCAAGTGACAAGTAGAAAGATTGGAAATTCAAAATTGACCTTTCCATTGTGATTTTTAACATAGAACTTAAATCGGAAGCCCTTTTTCACTCATTCTGTCATACTGATAAAACATTGGACAGATCTGGTAAGATATTTGGAGTTGCTGTAGATGGTAAGAAGTAGATGTTAGACCAACAAACCATTAGTTTGTGATAACAATCACAACCTTTGTCCTCTATTATAGTCTTTGAAGTAGAAAAAAGTGAAAATTAAACAGCATTTGTAAAATTGTTATTTATATGCATATTGGGCAACTGAACGAAGGTAAACAGTCATCTTCTTAAGAGTCAGAATTTCTATTCCAAACAACAGAGTTGATGGAACTTCCTCAAGGGATAATTATAGCTTTTAGTTTTTGCTACTACAGTGTTCTCATTTAATCTTGAGTTATTGGATGTAACTGTGTGTTATTTCTGCTTCTTTACATCAGAATTGGAGAACAGGTTGTTGTCTAAGTTTGATGCCGCCTCACAAAAAAGAGAACTTTCTACGATGGCAGAATGTGCAAAAATATTGTCGCAGGTAAACTTGTTTAAGATATTTCCTTTGTTTCTTTCTCAATTTTTTTCAGTGGTTCACAGTTTCTTATACTACTATATTAGTCTCCAGATTGTGTTCATTGAAAAAGAATGTAGAAGTCCTGATAGCTTCTTTTTATACTTTCTATTAACATTCTAATAATACTTTCACCTTTCTGAGTTGAATATATTTATTTTTAACCTAATAAGAAATGGCTGATGCCACTTATCCACTATAGCCCTGATTTTGTTCATGAAAGCTTTTTCAATATATTAATATCCATACTCTGCTCTCACTTACAATTTTCTCTGTGTACATTGAATATAATATATCTGTTGCATTTACTTGTTTACGTTCTACAAGACAGTTTAACAGGGGTAGCAGTGCCATGCAACATTATGTGGCAACACGCCCAATGTTCATCGATGTGGAGATAATGAATGCAGACACCAGGTTGGTGCTTGGTGATCAGGGCTCACAAGCTAGTCCCAGCGATGTTGCACGTGGACTTTCTTCTTTGTACAAAGAAGTCACAGGTCATAATCATGTATTCATTCTGTCCTATAGGACGATATGATTTTCTCTAGTTTTTTTTTTTTATAAGATGGTCATATAGACAGGGTTTAATTTGCCTACAGAGAGAAAGCTGATGAAACATATTTCATGTGATGTTCCCCCGTGACATATCACATACGTTGAAAATGGCATGAATTTTTTTATGTTCGTATGCTTGCACATATTTCAGATACTGTGAAGAAAGAATCTTCTACAATAATGGCTGTATTCCCTTCTCCAAATGAGGTTATGTCAATCCTTGTCCAGGTAATATAGTGAATCAACCCTTTTACCATCTCATTTCAGTTTACGCCAATAGATACCAAAAAGGAACTGTACGTGCTAACTGTATCTATTTTTAGTGCAGAGACTTTTAGAGCAGAGAGTTACAGCACTTCTTGATAAACTTTTACAGAAGCCATCTCTTTCAAATCCTCCTCCAATGGAACAAGGCGGACTTCTATCAGTCAGTGTACCAATAATCCTATCTTTTTTCTGGCCTCTATTTTGTTTTGCTGCAGGTTGTAACTCTCCTTCCCTCCATCATGACTACAGTACCTCAGAATGCTGGCAGTGGCTTATGAGAAGACTAAGGAACTTGCAAAAGACCTCCACAAAGTGGGTTGTGGTGATCTGGATGTTGAGGGTAATTGCTTTATTTTGTTAACTGTTTGTATCCTTTCACTGTTTCCATTTGATTTCCTCTTTCCATTGCGTACTGCTGTAAGGAAAACTAAATCTCATGGCTCTGGTAAAAAAAAGATGGCATTTGGTTAAAAGAAACTGTTGATTATGTGTTTGTGTGAAATGCATCTTTAGTGCGCTTTGGTGGAAATATTAAGAAAGGAAAATTCCGAAAATTCTGGGTTCTGTTGTGTAGGGTGACTAAGGTATAGATGCAGATATTATACACCAGGTTCAATTGACTCTTGGAGATTTTCGTAGAGATGGACCATAAAAGAGTTAGAAGGAGGGTAATCAAGCTAGATCTCACTCTATTGACACTTACAGTGACATGACCCAAGATAGGGCTTTACGGAAGGACAGTAATTATGTAGAGGAACCGTAGCAGGGAAGTAGGGTCTCAAGACCTTGAGTTCCTGCATTCTTAGCATATAGTGTTGTTGTTCGGCGTTCGTGCATGTGTTTGTTGTTCTCTTTGGGTCTATCGGAAACACCCTCTCAATAGGTTTGGGGTATGGGTGCGGACATCTCGATCCCCAGACCCTTCTTATGCAGGATTATACTGGGACTACGATGATGTGAAAATCTATTAACAAGTATTTCTAGCTTAGAGTGTTCAGGGGCTCATGAATAACTTACTAAGAAGATACGAGTGTTGCGAGTATTGATCTAGTGATTTCTGGTCAATTTGATGAACTTCAGTTCTCTGTTTCTATTCTCAAACCTCCGGTAAGGATGTTCCTTGCATGGGTTGATACTTCTCTTGGAGCTCCTCTTTGAACCGTGGTGGATATCCTTATTCTACTTTTTTTTCACATGAAGAAATTGTACAGTTATTTAAGTTGTAACCAATGTATGGACATTTGTTGATTACATTCTTTTAGCCGAATACAAAAATGCTTAGTCTATTTCTTTTGATGTCTTAGGCCTGACAGAGTCTTTACTTTCTACCCACAAGGATGAGTATCCTGAACATGAGCAGGCATCACTTAAACAATTATATAATGCCAAGGTTTGTAGTTATCCTTGTTTCTATCATTGGCATTAAATTAAGCAATATTTGACCTGTCAATCAACTGACTATCCAGCTGGAGGAATTGCGTGCCGAGGGCCAGTCTGAGATATCTGGGACTGGGAGTATTGGACGATCCAAAGGAGCTTCACTTGCTTCTTCTCACCAGCAGATATCTGTCACTGTTGTCACTGAGTTTGTGCGGTGGAACGAGGAAGCAATATCTAGATGCATTCTGTTTTCTTCTCAGGTGACATTTGGTCCTACATTTAACAATCAACACCTTTGACTTATTCAAGTTTGTGATTACAAATTTCTTAACACTTAATCATTGAAAGTACTTCTTTAGATTAATGTTTGCCATGAATATTTTTCTGGAGCTTCAGCGTATTTAGCTGTTTATTTTGTCTTCCTAAAGAAAAAAAAACTTCGAACATTTATGCTAAATTTCTTAATAGAACTAAAGCTCCCGTTTCAGCTTGTGTCCAAACAAAGCCTCGGTGTACAAAAGGAAATGCATGCAATTAAAAGATTACTTCTTGTTTGATCTGTTTCTCTTTTTTGTTTTGCTGTAAGATTCATTTGTCTAGTATTACCTCACTTACCTGATTTCCTTACCTGTGCAGTCTTGTTGCATGGGATTATACACTATGCAACAGCTTAGTGAGATGTTCAAACATTATTACTCGAAGCTTGAAAGTCATACTTTAACACACTTGTATAATCATCTTTGTATCTTTTGACAGCCTGCTATCCTTGCATCTAATGTGAAAGCTGTTTTTACTTGCCTCCTTGATCAAGTAAGTACTTCACTTTATATGTGCTCTTGGCTCTGCTCATTTGTGATGAGTTTTTTTTATTTTTATAATCACTGTTGTTACCTTATATGCAGGTAAGCCGGTACATAACTGAGGGGCTAGAGCGAGCTAGGGATGGCCTAACAGAAGCTGCTGCTTTGAGGGAAAGATTCGTGCTTGGCACCAGTGTTAGCAGGAGAGTGGCTGCTGCTGCTGCTTCTGCTGTATTATTTCTCAACTCTCCTGTTACATATGCACATTAAGAATGCATATAACAGCTATGTTATGATAATCATATATACCTTATGTTTTCTAAGAGAAAAAGTCCGTGTCTTCTGATAATCAAGATTAATTAATTGGTTGTGTAGGCAGAAGCTGCTGCAGCAGCAGGTGAAAGCAGTTTCAGATCCTTCATGGTAGCCGTTCAACGTTGTGCTAGTAGTGTGGCTATAGTACAGCAAGTATGTGTAGATGCTGTGATTGATTGTATCTTTTAATCATCTTGTCTTTGAAGCTTATGACTAAAATTGGTTCTTTGCTGCAGTATTTTGCCAACAGTATATCTCGACTTTTACTGCCTGTTGCTGGTGCACATGCTTCATCATGTGAAGAAATGGCAACAGCAATGTCTACTGCAGAGTCTGCTGCTTATAAAGGACTCCAACAGTGTATTGATACAGTTATGGCTGAGGTTTGTAGCAGAATAACTTTGAGAACATAATTGGAAATGCTTTTAATATATTCCTTTGAGGATTCTATCAGTCATAGATTAGATTATCTAGGCGATCCCCACGTTATTTGAAAAACTTCCCCTGTTCTTATGTTTGTTATGTATTTACATAAATGAGCTGTATTGGATCCATAGAAAATATTTTACACGCAGGCGGAGAGATTGCTGTCAGCTGAGCAGAAGCAGACTGATTACCGGTCACCAGACGATGGACTTGTTCCTGACCATAGGCCAACAACTGCCTGCACTAGGTATGGATTGGTTCGTCTGTGATGCAGGGCACACTATTATCTATCTGCACTTGTTATGTCTTGATGGTTTTCATGAATTTGGAGGACCAGACATACATGTTGCATCCTATATTTATCTCCAGCTTCAAAGTCAGTGAACTTTTTAACCTTATTTTCCAATATTTTGGCAAGTACCTAACGAATATTGTTGTTTCTTACTTTAATAAATAAGTTCTCTTTTTCTCTGGACAAGTTTTCTTGATTCTTTAATGCATGAGTTACGGTAAGTGGTAGCCGTGTAGCATTTAAATTCATTTACTAATATGTATGACTTATATTCATTCTACAGGGTCGTGGCGTACCTTTCCCGTGTACTCGAGTCTGCGTTCACTGCTTTAGAAGGTCTTAATAAGCAGGCCTTTCTTACAGAATTGGTATGGGGTCTTTGTGACTGCTCATTTTGTTCAGTGGGGGGCATGTTTTCTTAATATGTTACCCTGACTTTGGTATATATGGCTTCACTGTTTCACCTATAAATAGCTCCACACTACCGATACTTGAGATATCATATTTGGCATGCGGAATGCTTTCCTGGTATGCATTATGCATCTTGCACAATGAAGACGTGCAATCTGTTTAGGATGCAAAACAATGACGCAAGATGACATAATGTGTATTATAAGGGATCCTAAATCTTGATTGGTTCATGGGGTCAGATATTCAGGTCCTTTCGAATCAAAGTATCCTGCTTTGCTTCATTTTTCTGATAACAAGTGTCAATCAATAAGTACCCTATAGGTTTTAGTTACATTTTCTTGTATTGCATGAACTGTTGGATAATATAGTTAAAAATAAAAAGATACTTTGCTAGGATGACTGGTTGTATTTTCTAGCATACTTTTAGCTAAATATATTTCGGATGCTTTCTGCAGCATAAATTATGCAGTTCCCTTTACAACACAGAATGTCTTCTCTTCCACTCTAGTTTACTCACATAAACCATGTTTTGAAGTGTTGTGTGAACCACACATTTTAATATACTCGTATGAAATATCCAATTAATTTTATTAAGTTAAGTTGGATATTGTTCGTGTAGGCATATGGTATCTCTCGTAGATGTTTAGATGGCTACTCTCTTTCTATTAGAGTCTGTATAGAAGGAAAACTTGGTGTCAATTGGTGTTGGATCTTCTATTTACAGTTGTGGGGGTGGCCATCAAACTTCTTTGTTGACTTATCATCATACAGGTATATAGCTATTTAACCAGCTTGAACTGTTGTTTCAGGGAAATCGTTTGCATAAGTTGCTTCTTAACCACTGGCAAAAGTTCACATTTAATCCTAGGTAGAACTTTGAAATTTAATTTTCTGCAGATTCCTTTATTCCTTAAATGAATTATGCTCTGTCTTCACTCTCCTTATATGCATGAGGTATTTCCCTTTTTGTTAGTTTTTTAAAGATTTGATTTTAATTCTGCATGGCTAGTTTTCTTGGTTTTTGATATGATTACTGATTCGTAGTACTGGTTTGAGCTAATGCTCGTTATATTGATCTTCCTGTCATACCATAAACACTAGTGTTCGATTGTGTAGGACAGTCTTGTTCTAGTAATTTTACAGGAAAAAAAATATAATTATTTGTTCAAAATCAAAGCATAATCCTCAAAATTTTCAGGAGTAGTGTTACATTTAATGTAAATAACTTATTATCGTTAGGAAAAAAATACTAATTATTCCTCATGAACCAAAAAGCAATATAGTGGCTTATAAATGTATAAAAAAAATAGTCCAACAAATAATGATTTATAAAAATAAACAAAAGCTTGATTTATAAGACCTCTTAAGTTATGCAATTATTACATCGAAAAGCTAACAATATAGTGTAGTTTGATATGCTGATATAACTTCTATCTTCTAATTTATATAGCCATAACGATGAAAAAAAGTATACAATATTTTAATTTATATAACATTTTGTACAATTCAATAGATTAAATTTGTGGAATAATTTAAGGCGTTTGTTCTTAAATTATTATATTTTTATTTGTTGTATGATTAATGTCTTCGTTCTCAAGCTAAAAAAAGAATCTACTTTTTTTAAATCCATTCAATTAAAGATAGAGGTTTGAAATTATTTTCGAATTTTAAAAGTGTCACTATCATCATTTTAACTAATGATCATTACACAAAAGAAAATTGTATAGTTATCGTGTCATATGTTTATTTTCATATATAATACAAAATAAAATATAAATATAGTTGCCTATAAATGTATTAAAAAAAAAGTCAAAAACTCAATATATAAACCCTCCTAAATTATGCATTTATCAAAAAGCTGTTAGATATGTAGATATAAATTCTATTTTCTAATTTATATAGAGAATACATAGTTCATAACAATAATAATATAGAGGTTTGAAATGATTTTCGTTCTCAAGGAAGAAAAAAAAAGAATTTACTTTTTTTAATCCATTTAATTAAAAATATAGAAGTTTGAACTGATTTTCGAATTTTAAAAGTGTCACAATCATGATTTAAACAAACTATCATTAAACAAAAGAAAATTGTCTAGTTATCATGTCATATGTTTATTTTCATATATAAAGCAAAATAAATGATAAATATAAATATAGTGGCCTATAAATATATGCAAAAATAGTCCACCAAAATTTTGATTTATAAAAATAGACAAAAACTCAATATATATAAGATATGATCTGCAGAATATCTGATGTACAAGACCTTACCTTATAAATGTGATTGTAGAGTCTGTTTCCTTCAAGTTAAAATACTATTCCATCAATCTATTAATTAGTTGTCTTGAGGGCGTGGACCATGACATCAATCTAGAAGTAGGATAAAGGCTGTTATATCCGTGTAAATATTATTATAAGATAAGAGGTTGGTTAGTGTTTCATCATCTTGTGAAGTAATAAAAATATTATGGCTGCAGTGGAGGACTGAGGTTGAAGCGTGACATAACTGAGTATGGGGAATTTGTCCGGACCTTCAACGCTCCTTCTGTTGATGAGAAGTTTGAAGTACTGGGAATGTGAGTTCCTCTTTGAAAAACTTACATTTTGTTGCAGAAATATCTCAACTCAAGTAATGTATTTCTTTTCTGATCTCAGCCTTGCAAATGTCTTCATTGTTGCTCCCGAAAGTATCGCTACATTGTTTGAGGGGACCCCGAGTATACGAAAAGATGCACAGAGGTACTATGGATTTTTCATTTTGTGTTTCTGCATGTGGATTAAAATGTTCAATATAAATTTTCATATATGAAAAAATTTATACCATTTCTGGCCTATGGAGTTGTATTATACTAGCTTTGATGACCTGTCACCTGTCTTGATGGGGAGGATGGGAATTGCTTGTATGAAATTGTATTTCTCAGATGCCCTTTCCTAAAAGTATGATCGGTTGATGGTGCAGATTCATTGAACTTCGGGATGACTACAAATCCGCAAAATTGGCTTCCAAACTTAGCTCCTTGTTTACTTGAGATCCCTCCCCGTGTGCATACCGTTACTTGAAGACTATTAGAGGCAAGTATGATAAATGGAGAGAAGAAACAGGAGCATTTTGTGCCTTTTAAATTGATTCGAGTCCGGATGCAAAACCTTAGCTTTGGATTGTCACCCCTCTGTTAGGGTCATGTTAATGACTGTTATTTTCGTTTCTGACCTTTTTGTTGTGCTTTCGACTTTTATAATGTGGTGTTTGTTTCTGGGTGCATTTAGATCCCACAACATCAAGCTTTGCGCACTTAATTTTAAATCCATTCTGTTTGTTCAGAGTGAAGAACATGATACTAGTTTATTGTTAGGTTGGTATACGAGTTGAACGAGTCGAGCACTAGCATCTTAGGCTCATTTAGAAAAAGTTGAGCCAAGCCCATGTTTTAATGAGCCTTTCTAAATCATGTTCAGATTCGACCTACGAACCCTTTTAAAAGCTCGAGCTCGTTTTTTGTGAGTCAAGCTCAAGCCTCAAGCTAGTCTGAGCTCGGGCTCGTCGGGGTTCATTTGGCCTCGTTTGAGCATGAGCTTGCCTGAGCTCATATATAATGTCTGGTGCAGGAAAAGTTATGTCTTTTTATTTGCCACTCGATTGTAAGTTGAACATCTCTTTCTCGAGCTATAATAAGTATAGTTTGTGGTAAGTCAAAATTCCACTACTATCGCAGTGTTGCGTTTAAAAACGTACCAACATGATAATTGAAAAAAACTTACCATGGAAGTGCAACTTTCCAGCAACTAATGCATGAGGCCTTATCTGCCCTATCAAAATAAGTGCATTTCTCATGTTCAGTAGTAAGTGCAACTTTTTGCTAAGTAACGCCCGAGCCAAATGAGGACTTACGTAACCCAAATGCATGTAGGAATCCGGGTGCAAAATTATGCTGTCTTTTTTTATCGCCATACACACATACACCCATAGATATAATTGGATAATCATACACCAAAAGGTTATTAAATCTCAACCAATTACTCTTAAGATTTGACGAGTATTTTGACACAACAAGTGAGGACGTTGATTGTGCATTTCCTGACACTTCATTTGGCTAGGAAAGGGGGGAAAATGAAGGTATAATAGTCAAAAATATTAAGCTACATATACCAGTAGCCATTTATGTTATTGTTTACAAGTATGTTGTACTTAGATGTCTTCAACTTGATGCTCAGAATGCATATCGGTATATGGCATCAGCTACACCATCTTCGTCGTTGCTGACTCCAATGGCATCTGCAACGGCTTTTGCTTTATCAGATCCATTGCTCAGTGCAACACCAAAAGAAGCCAACTCAAGCATCTCGACGTCATTTTCACCATCGCCGATTGCCATGACCTACAACCGAGCCAACTTTGTATTATATTCAAAAACTTGAAATTTAGAAACAAATCTTGGTAATTTACTAATTTCAGACTATATATTTTCGGAAATACATAGGGGTTTCGTTTCTTTTTCCAAATCAGTTTTATAATGGAAAAATGGTTTAAGTAAAAATGATTAGTTCCTTAAGGACCATCTTTCTACTATCCATATTTTTGCATATGTATGTCAATTTATGTACTAACAGAAGGGTGAGTTAAGAATGACACTCGACCGAAGATGAGCTTTTAACATTCTTTCTATGGCAGAGAATTGATGGAGAATTCATACAAACCTCTTTTGCACTGACACCCAAATGATCAAGCAACATTCTAACACCACTTCCTTTTGAAGTTCCCACGGGAACGATCTCCAGCATGTCTGGAACAGCTTGGACAACGCTGGCATAATCTCCAGTTGCTTCTGACCAATACGGCCTCAAGGTCGAAGCAACTCCTTCGGCAGTATCCAAGAATATCAATTTCTGTAGGATTTATGTAGTCAGGTATCAATTCCAAGTCTAGTAAGCTAAGAGACATAATAAAAAAAAATACTAACTCATAAGAAGCCACTTAGATATTCAGAACTTCAAATGAAGCTCACAGTAAAATTGCTCATCTCTTTTATTATAGTTTTCTTGATTCAGCAATACTTTCCATGTCTGAGTCATCTACCATTCGAACCCTAATATAGCTCTCTAGGATTCCAATCATTTTTTTTAATTGTTTCTCAATTGCAAGCATATCTGTAAACTTCTAAACCAATTCCAATTTAGTGAATTTTGAAAGACATACCTGAATCTGAGCAGCAGACACTAAATTATCAACTAAAGGAATAATTTCAGCCTGTAGATAAAGTTGACATTAGTTGCTCATGTAGAAACTCAACAAAGGGCTCAAAGAAGAGTAGCAGCCTAAAATGCATGAGGCTCGCATACCTTGGGCTCGTGATATATTGTATGAAGTGAGTCAACCAGTGGATGCTCGAACAATGACAAGCAGCGATCCTCACAGAATGCAATGAGAGGAACTCCCTGCTCCTTAGAATAAAGAAAAGCCTGAAAGATAACATCCGACCATCAACTTTTCCCACAGCAATCCAACCTCACTCTCTCTTTCCCCCCAAACAAACAAGAACAAAAAAATGACTACAGCAAGCATTGTCATGTTGGAGTGTGGTGTAGCTTCATCCAATTAAGTAGTTTTTAAGAAATATTAGTTATTAGCACCCTATTTCTTGTTATTAGAATTCACGGTGATTGATGAAGCACATACACGTTATAATCAACAAGAGAGCAAATTTTACTCAAAACTGATATGAGATCTCCATTATGGTTTAGCAGCCAACACACGACTACATTCTATACGGAAACCGGAAAACAAACCATCTAATGGGCAAACAAAAGGGGGAATTAACTAAAAGAGTTTACATCTAATTCTTTTATTTATTTCTTATTCATGCCTCATGAATAGTGCGCATTGATAGCATATCCTAGAGTAGAACTCTGGAGCATACCTGCCTGCAAAAATCTGCATCTAGGTTCCTTCTAAAAATTTCCTTGCCTTGTCTACCATACACAAGCAATCCCTGAGTTAAAAGAAAAGCAACAAGGCATGTATTACAATCACAATTTAAAAAAAAGTGGTTATAGCCTACAGGATTCTGGGAATGAGATGTAATGTGACACACACAAGCTCTTTAGCTAATGCACACACCTGAACAAAAACACCAGGAGAGAACTCAGACACTACACCATCTTTTCCGGTTAAGTTAACATCCTCCAGTGCACTTATAGCTGCTGGACGCGTCTAATGTAAATATGTTGATGGTTAAAAGCTCGTGATTATATACATAATGCATTCAATAGAAATATTTGTTCAGAATATAAAAATACAACTACCAATATAAAATAGAACAATGTATATTAGTAGATCATATTCAACCAAGGTATAGATCATATAAGATGGAAACAAAGTAGCAAGTGTAAAGCCTTACTTTTCCGGTAGCAATGACCACCTTAACACCCCTTGAGATAGTCTCCTTCAAAGCATTTGCAGTAGATGGCGTAATTTGGGTTTTGCTATTCAGCAGAGTACCTCAAATTTCAGAAAACATCGTAAAAGATGGTCACCATTATGTGATTAATGGATATCTGGTTATAGTAAGGACAATGTACAGGAAACTCACCATCCATGTCACAAAATATGTATTTGAATTTTGGTCTGTAAAACCTTAGACTTCCTTCTTTCTTCCTGCCTTTCATCAATCAACATGTACAATTTGTTAGATTTGTAATTGCAAACTCTGAAAACAATAACGATAACACTCTTTCAATAGATAACTTAAACCACAAGATTACAGATATGACATCTAAAAATTAAGTAAAATTACCATCTGAATCTTCAACATGCAATGTTCCGCCATTTTCAGCCTCACATGCACTTTTAATTAAGCCTTTACCCTTCCATCCAAGATTCTTCAGAAGAAGTTCTTCTTCCCTCTCCATTTCTGCCTCGGCCTCTTCACGTAGCTCATGATCAAATCCAAGAAGATGCAACAGCCCATGGACCTGAAAAAAGTTAAAATAAAATGAGCTTCTGTACCTTTGCCAACTAGCAAAGGTAATTAAAAAAAATAAAAAAGAGGTAAAAAATAGAACCAACCAGCAGGATCCGTATCTCATCAAGAAGAGTATGTCCTCGTTCTTCTGCTTGTCTCGCGGCTCTCTCAGTAGAAATTACTATGTCGCCTAACATAAGCTGCAATAGGAATAAAATGTCAACTAATTGTGAACCGTCAAGATTATAGTCCTGAAAGTAACTTTTATACAACATACAATTGGCAATTTGAGTTCAGGGATATGTTGAGACATAGAAAGAACATCGGTAGCATGATCTTCATCCCTCCATTCTTTGTTGAGTTTCCGGATGAACTCATCATTGCATAGAAGAATTGACAATTCTACAGTCTCAAAGCCACCAACATCACTTATTGAACCGTCTCGAGTTTTATGCTCTGAATTTTTCAGTCCATCAAATGCTAACTTCATTGCCATTGGAGCATTTACACGGAGCATTTCTGCAATATTCTGTGCATTGTAGTAAAGATAATGATGGGGAGAAAAAAAAACAATTCATTGCCATTGTAGTACATCAAATCTAACTGTTTATGAGAGCTGAGTTCACACATATCCTGAAGTTCAGAAGATGATAACAGTTCACTCTAGTATAAACACTAATAGTATATTAGTATATACTAATCATTAGATAAAGCCATGAAATTTCAGACACCATATAAACGAAAAATACAATGCTTTCACCCACACAAATTGTGACAGATCAAACCTTGAAATTTCTTTCACCGAAAAAAAATTGCTGATTGCATATACATGTATAATACTTTAACACAAAATATGCGAATACAAACATTTCGAGATGAGATTAAAGAACTGTTAGTAGACTGTCAAAGACCATGGTAAAAAAATTTAAAAAAAAAAGTCTCCCTCATTATAACAGTTTTGAAGGATTGACTGATAAAAAATAGGCTTGGTGGATTTAATTAAAAGAAAGCAATGTTAGCTGGTTATTTTTTATTATTCTTGGGGACTTCCTATTAACTTAAAAGGGGGCAATTTCTTAGTTGTATCATTGCCCATAATAACCCCTAAATGTCATACATTGCATCAACCTGATTCCCACTCAAATCAGCTCATGTAATCAACCAAAATTCGTCAACAATTGAAGCATCGCCCAAAACACCAACAAAATGAAACAAGTAACTGAAAAGAACATGAGGTATTAAAGAATTGTAATGACTTCACCCATATGAATAGTTTCACAAACCAATCCTTGTAATGTACAATACGCAAACATATTCATTTCGAGATGAGATTAAATGAGTGTTTTAATGAACTGTCAAAGGCCATGGAAAGTGAACAACATTCTCCCTTGCCATAGCGGTTATAAGGGATTCACCTGTGAAAATTTTGGCTTAAGTGGCATTTGATTAACAGATGGTATATAAGGGTTGAGAATTTATAATTTTGTCTTGTATATGTGAAAAACACCCCTTTTAACTCTGGTGATTTTATACAGTTCTCCAAGAAAGCGATAATTTTTTTGTGGTAAAATTCCCCCAAAACTACCCTTAAAGCCCATACATTTCAACAATCAGTTGCAACAACCTATTTCTCACACTCATATCAGCTAATGTAATCAACCACTACCCAAAATACATCAACAACTGAAGCATTACACAAGACACCAATATAGAGAAACAAGTAACTGGAAATGAAAAATTGGGTCTTACCAGAATTTCAGGGTCATTGGGCAAACCATCTTCAATGAGAATCTTAACAACCAGCTCCAATTCTCTCTCCTTACTCCTGGCATTCTTCGAAGCTCTCCTCACTCTCCTATACCATCTT